>JBBBDQ010001075.1:1987500-1997500 GCA_037127315.1 Ascarosepion bandense | reverse complement strand
TGAGATGCAGTATTTACATTATTCGTACTATTGTCCTCATCTTTACTGTTGTTGTGGAATAGTTTTCGCACTGAAGGTTTTAATCGTGCAATGTCGGTTGCTAATCGATTTAACGTATCCAAAATGTTAGGAACTTGGTAATCTTCCTCTGAAATTTGACTCCTTAGTATTCGGCTAACTGTCGACTAATATCAACTGTCTAGTAGTTCTACTGAACTCCAATAAAAGTCTAAAGAACTCTTATGGACTTCCCCAGTACTTCTTGTTCTTTTTTTTAGCACGCGTTTTTCTCTTTCACACGTTCTTTCATTCTATCTTTCATTCTATCTTTCTTCTTCTCCTCCTTCGCATGTTCTTTCATTTACCAAGCTTTCTTTCTCTTCTTCACGCATTCTTTCTTTCAGCACGCTTTCTTCTCTCTTTCTTCCATTTTTCTTTCTTTCTTTCTTTCTTTCTTTTAGCCCGCTTTCTTCTTCTTTACACATTTTTCATCACATTTTTTCTCCTTATGATCTTTCTTTCTTTCAACACATTTTCCTCTTTCACACATTCTTTTCTTCTTTCTTTCTTTCTTTCTTTCTTTCTTTCTTTCTTTCTTCTACTTCACATGTATTTATTCTTTCTTTCTTTGTTTCCTTGTTTCTTTGTTTCCTTGTTTCTTTGTTTCCTTGTTTCTTTGTTTCCTTGTTTCTTTGTTTCCTTGTTTCTTTGTTTCCTTGTTTCTTTGTTTCCTTGTTTCTTTGTTTCCTTGTTTCTTTGTTTCCTTGTTTCTTTGTTTCCTTGTTTCTTTGTTTCCTTGTTTCTTTGTTTCCTTGTTTCTTTGTTTCCTTGTTTCTTTGTTTCCTTGTTTCTTTCTTTCTTTGTTTCTTTCTTTCTTTGTTTCTTTGTTTCTTCTCCTTCGCATGTTTTTATTCGTTCTTTTTTTTTTATTATTCTTTCTTTCACACGTACTACTTTCTTTTATTACAGTTTTTATCTTCTGCTTCATACGTTCTTTTTTCTTTCATCACGCTTTCTTAATGTTCTTCACTCTTTCTTTTTTTTCTTTCTTTCTTTCTTTCTTTCTTTCTTATCCTTCACACTTTCTTTCTTTTTCTTTCGGCATGTTTTATTCTCTCTCACATGATTTTTATTCTTTCTTTCTTTCTTTCTTTCTTTCTTTCCCTTCACATGTTTTTTATTCTTTCTTTCTTTTTCTTTCTTTCCTGTTCTTCACACGTTCTCTCCTTCTTTCCCTTCACATGTTTTTTATTCTTTCTTTCTTTTTCTTTCTTTCCTGTTCTTCACACGTTCTCTCCTTCTTACCATTCACTTGTTTACTTGCCTTTCTCTTTTTTTCTTTTACACAATAATTCTTTTCTCATTAAGCATTTCATTTTTTTTTCTTTTCACATTCTTTCTTTTTTGTGTGCTAATTCCTTCACCTTTTTTTTTCTTTATTTCTTAAGAACTCTTTTTTGTGTCCTTTGAACAATCTTTTTTTTTTCTTTCTTTCAGCCGTTTTTCTTTCTTCCTTCCTCTGGACCAAACTAAACCTCTTGAGACTTTCTTTTAATGCAGCCATCTACCGTATATTTGGGAACACTTCTTTAAAAATAAAAATCCGGGGCATACGAAGACGACCAGTAAATATTTGGATGCGGACTTACAATTTAAGTTTTTTGAATTGTTAATTTAAAAACCGATCGAACACACACACACTCACGCACAATAATGGCAAACAACGGAGAATAAAATTTATAAGCAAAACAAAAGAAGTCTCATATAATTTTAACTGTTTTTATTTATAATTTCTTAATTTTTTTGTTCTTGTTTCAGTATTTTATCAATTTCTTTTTTTAAAATATATTTTTTTTATGCATACAGATTGGTAAAAATGTTCATTTACTTCTGCAATACATATACTTCAGAAAACGGGAAAATCCGATTATTAAGAAAGGGTCGAAGTGGCGCGGAACTAAATGTATATCGAATTGTCAGAAAGTAGAAAATATAAAAGACTTTGACAATTTTGTTTTGTTTCAAATTACTATAATATGAAAGTGTATGAAAAAGAACGGTGACGAAGAAAAAGAGAAGAGAGAACATTCTTGTTACTGAGAAAGAAGGAAAACTGGAACGAAAGAAACACACTTAAACACACGCATGCGCACATTTCCACAAAGACGCACTCACCAACCCAGCCCTTCACAACACTTACACACCCTTGTATTTATGTGTTGGTATATTCTGCAAATCAACTTTGTGTTTAATAATAATAGTAATAATAAATAATAGTAATAATAATAATAATAAAAAATAATAATAATAAAAAAAAATTATAATAATAAAATTATAATAATAATAATAAAAATAATAATAATAAAAAAAAATTATAATAATAAAATTATAATAATAATAATAAAAATAATAATAATAATAAAAAATAATAATAAAAATAATAATAATAATAATGATAAAAATAATAATAAAAAATAATAATAATAATAATAAATAATAATAAAAATAATAATAATAATAATGATAAAAATAATAATAAAAAATAATAATAATAATAATAAATAATAATAATAATAATAATAATTAATAATAAAATTAATAATAATAATAATAATAATAATAATAATAAAAAAATAAAAAATAATAATAATAATAATAATAATAATAATAACTTTACCCAGTAATAAAGGTTGAGTGAATTTTATTTCCAATTCATTTTCACGACTAAAAAGACAAGGAATAGTAATGCTAATATTAGCCTTTTCCCTATAAAGAAACATTTGACATTCATTGACCGAGCAGCCAGTACTATTATTGGTGGAAATTGATGAAATCTTTCTTTTAAAACACTTTTTCATGGAAATAGGTTCAGAAAATAAGTCGAGGAGATGTTATCACGCTTTTCAGTATTAAAGGGGGTTTAATTTTTGAAAAATGATCTTGATTAGCATAAAAAGTCAATATTTTGATTGTAACATTACTTTATTTTTTTTTTTTTAATCAATCACAGCAGTTATCACTCTCTCCAGTATTGATGGGGCTTTCCTTCTTAACCTTTTATATGGAGTATCGTGAAATGTCAACATCTTGATGATGTCTTAATTTTTTCTTTTCAATCCTGGTAGCTGTTATCACGCTTTCCGGTATTGATGGGGGTTTCTTTCTTAACATTTTATTTGGAGTAGCATGAAATGTCAACTTCTTGATTATGTCATTACTAGTAGTATAGCCCGGCGTTGCTCGGGTGTAATGAAATCTTTAAAACTAATCCATGGTCCTGGATCTCAGACACTTTGGACGTTGGCACGAAAGACTAAAAAGCAATAGTTGTTTCCAGTTAAAGCGAAACCGTAGACTGAAAGAAAAATAAATGGATGTAAGTCAAATTTTGATTTCCTGGTATCGATATCAAATAAGTTTTTCGTCGTAAACTGGATTATGAAGGCTAAATAAGTCCTCTGAGTAAATGGTATCATGGCTGAGACTAAGAACTACAATTATACCTACTTCGAGCCAAACCCGAAGCAAAAACTAAAATAAAAGGGCTGAAAAAAATACAGACATACAGGCAGATAAACAGCCACACACACAAACATCTTGCCTTTTATATATATATATATATATATATATATATATATATATATATATATTATCGATTTTCTGCACTATTGTAAGAACTGCAACCTTGAAACTTCTTAATATCGTTTCTTATGTTTTTGTCTATGAGTATATCAAATTTGATTAAAATCGGACCACTCCTTCTATAAGCTGATTTTTTCGATTATCGATTTTCGTATTTATCGGGGGTACCTTGATACAAAACCTAACTAAGAACACTCGCAGACGCTTATAGTACAACTGTGTAAATTTTCAAGAAAATCTGTTCAGCCGTTTCGGAATCTATAGGTAACGGACACACACACACACACACACACGCACGCGCACACACACACACACACACACACACATACACACACACAAAGTTCCATTTACAAATAAGTTTAGATTTTCGCTTTAATTTACCTGTGATCTCCATTTCAGCTGTTGTTGTGGTTGAAAGTCATCGATTGATGTGGTTTCTGTTATGTGGTAGTATTTTTTCTTGGTGATTATGTCGGGCCAGTCCATAATTTTGAAAGAGGGACACTATCTGCTAGAACACTTAGGCTTTACTTATTTAAAAGTCTGTTTTCACCATTGAGCTCAGGAAGCGGTTTTAGACAGCTGTGACAGTTCAGATATCTACGTGCGAATTTGTCGCCAGTAGAGTAATGGATATTGGCTGGGTTTATGGACGAGTTCGTAGTCCAGTCTAATTCATTACATACACTTAAGTGCTGATGCCCTTGGGAAAGATATGAATTTATTTCTTCTCTCCGTCATGGATAAAAAGCAGGACAGACTCGATTCTATAGCCTTGGATGGCAACCGGTCTAGAAGTAAGAAAACTCTGATTTTATACCAGCCTGGAGGGATTGGCCTCCGTCAAGCTGTCATGCCTATAAGAAACCCGCAATTCTACTGCGGATTCAGTACATGTGACGCCCCTACGACTCTAATCAGTCACAGGATCAAAATAAAAAGCATCCAAATGAAAGTCTTGATCAGTGTTATGTGTTGGAAGTTGTAACAAAAGAGAAAAAAACAATTTACCATAACACAGAGCTAAATCACAAACAAATATTTAATTTACGAAAAACACAAAATAAAATATATACAAGTACAGAATTGTGGCATTCAAAACAGAAAACGTAGGTCTACTAGCGAAGTGTTACAAGGTAGAAGGGAAGGTGAGGGTCAAGCATTTTTAACACGTTAGGGCTAGCGAAGTAATACATGTGCTATTACTGGAAATCCACAAATATCTATCTCAACTTATTTATAAATGGAACTTTGAATAGACTCCGAAACAGCTGAACCGATTTTCTTGAAAATTTACACAGTTGTACTATAAGCGTCCGCTAGTGTTCTTAGTTAGATTTTGTGTCGAGGTACCTCCGATAAATATCGATAATCGAAAAAAATCGTGTTATTGAAGGAGTGGTCCGATTTTAATCAAATTTGATACACTCATAGACAAAGACATAAGAAACGATATTAAGAAGTTTCAAGGTTGCAATTCTTAAAATAGTGCAGAAAATTTGATATTGATACCAGGAAATCAAAATTTGACTTACACCCATTCATGTTTCTTTCAGTCTACGATTTCGCTTTAACTGGAAACAACTATTGCTTTTTAGTCTTTCGTGCCAATGTCCAAAGAGTCTGAGCTCCAGGACCATGGATTAGTTTTAAAGCTTTCATTACACCCGAGCAACGCCGGGCTATACTGCTAGTATGTATATAAAGAATAATTTTGAGTTTGGTCAATGAAAAGATTCAAAAACTCTATTTACCAATTTAGTTTCAGGAGATCCTCTTTTGGGTTTTGTTGGTTGGTAACTTTTCATAGAGATTCTTTCGGCTGGATATAATAATCCTCGAGTCAAAATCCGGAGTTAATAATACTAGAAATTCCTTCTTTACAACTAACTACTCTCTTAACGAATGTGCGTTGTGGTGCAGTGGATATCGGCTCGGAAGGAGAAATCGGGGAGCCGAGTTCGAATTCCAGTTGAATCCATTGCATTCACTTACACGCAAATACCCTTGGGAAAGGTATTAATCTGTCTCTTTCTTCCAGTTATGCGTTAAATAACAGGACAGATTGGGTTCTATAGCCTTGGTTGGCAACCAGTCTACCACAGAAAGCAATGGCAACCTACTGCGAGATAATCTTCTGCCCAGTCAGTCATGTCTGTTTCGAGACATGATCACCAAAGCGTGTTTCACGTATGGTACCTAACTGACTGACTCCCTTCCACATGATTGCTTCCCCGACGGCTACAATCTCCAGTGGTTTAAATGTAAGGTCAATAGACACCTCCTAACACACTAACCTGCTCCTATTCTTTCAAACATTCTTCCCATCTGCCCATCCCTCATCCTCGGTATCCTTACCCATCTATCAACTTCCTTCTGATATTTCCTACACCTAACCACTCCTACTCTTTACCTTCCCCTATGTAGCCCCATGCGCAATAGTGGCAATGGAATGCCTTGCTTGGGGTGAAATGATTAAAAAAAGAAAAAGAATTAGCACCTAATTAGCATGCTTCTCGACTCATCTAGATTTTTCTCGAATATACTGTAATGATCTAGAATCTTCCAAACGTTCTATTTCTAATTTCTCTATTTTACAACTATTTCATGAATGAAAACTTTTTTGGCATCAACAAGTAGGCTTCAGTAGAATCCCTCACTATAACCTTTAAACTTTTTGTAAACTTTATTAATATTTTTTATATCG
Organism: Ascarosepion bandense; assembly: GCA_037127315.1. Classification (NCBI taxonomy): domain Eukaryota; kingdom Metazoa; phylum Mollusca; class Cephalopoda; order Sepiida; family Sepiidae; genus Ascarosepion; species Ascarosepion bandense. The sequence goes on along the minus strand of JBBBDQ010001075.1, from coordinate 1,991,151 downwards.
AAATGCATCCTCGTAACAATTAAACATGACTCAAGTTTTCAGGTTGATCTTTTTGTTTTGTAGCTGTGTTGGGTGAAACTAATTCTGGCAAAGCCTATTTTCACTGCCCATCAGTTTCATTTTCTCCTATACTAAAATTATTGTCACTGATCCATACACCGAGGCATCTGAAGTGTTCGGTTTTTACCAATCCCACATCGTGAATTTTTATTATGGATTGAGAGTAGGTACCATAACTGCTTTCATTCGAATTCTAGATCATAATTGCTTTTATCACTGGAAACAAAAAAGAGAGTCTTGGATAGTTATGTGATGTCTGTCTCTAAATATGGCAGCGAATGCTGGACAATCTCATCAAAGGTGAAGGAAAGATACCATGAACAAAACACATGAGCAACGACGTGATTTTAGAGAAGATGTACACAAGAAGGAAACCGATACTTAAGATCAGGAATTTTTTAGTAATATAATGAGGAAAGAAGGCTTGGAGAATCTGATGCTCACAGATAGAGAGAAAAAGAGATAAGGGAAAGCAACGCATGATATACTTAATGGACTTAATCAGATCGATTGATGAGCGGATATTTCGTGGGATAAAAAGAAAAAGGAGTATTAAGAGCGACAAGGGATAGGGAGATGTGGAAAGCCATGTCTTGAATGGACACGGCACATAGACGTTTCTTTTTTGGAAAGGCTTATCTTCAGTCTCATTTCTTTGAACACTTAGCAGAGAATGGTGATTTTCTGTTCAAGATCAGTCTCCTCCCAAATTTGAATATCTGTCATCAACATAACCACCCTCATCATTTGTATATTGTCCTCGGAAAGGAAACCAGGACTGATGAACCGGTCGAAGAATATATATTGGTAACCAACGGATTTATAAAGCAGCCAACTTATTTTCATTTAATACTCTGTTAAATTGTAGCATTGAGTTCTCATCGGATTTAAGTCCCTTGTGAAATTAACCTTACCAAGTACCAAGGTTATTATATATATATATATATATATATATATATATATATATATATATATATATATATATAAAATTTGTGCATTTAGGCAGCAAATTTTCTTGTAAACATGCCAGATTAAATAAATTGCAAACAATATGTTTGCTTATTTTTAATAAAATCCTTTCATACTCATGGATAATCTTTCGCGTATTACAATAAAAATTGTCAGAAATAAGCTGTAACGTTGACTCATTTCTTAAGGTATCCAAGTACTTTCAACCTCTTTCTGGGGTCATCTTCAGGGGTGGGAGTTATGGTAACAAATGTAACCGAAAAATTGTGATGCTAAAAATTATATCTGAAGCATGAAAAAATGTACAGTAATTTTTAGCAACACAGCTTTCCGTTTACATTCACTTACGCGCAAATACCCTCGGGAAAGGTATTAATCCATCTCTTCCCTCCAGTTATGGGTTAAATAACAGAACAGGTTGAGTACTATAGCCTTGGCTGGCAACCAGTCTACCGCAGAATGTAATGCCAACCTACTGCTAGAAAATCTTCTGCCCAGTCAGTCAGTTTTTTGAGACATGATCGCCCAAGCGTGTATCAAATATGGCATTTAATTGACTAACTATATTTCTGAGATGTAGTATTTACATTATTCGTACTGTTGTCCTCATCTTTGCTGTCATATTCACTACGTTTCGGCCGTTGTACTCTTTGGCCTTCTTCAGGTGAGTGGAAGTTTGAATCGAACCCTTTATTTTGATGATGGTGGTAGATTGTTCTTGTTCCATGAGAAATGCCACTTCCAGATGTCTTAGTTATCTCCATTTAACTCAACTCTCTATGTTTTGCTTTTTGTTTGCCACAGGGGTAGATTGTTCTCATTCTATGAGTCATGCTTACTCTGGATGTCTAAATTATCTACATCTCTTTAAGATTTTCTACGCTGTTACTGTCGCCAGTTTTGAACTTCTAACTCTTTGGGTCAAGTCAGTGGATCCAACCAACGCTATATTCACTACGTCATGGACACATGACCCAGTGGATAAAGGGTCGGAGCGTACAACGGCCAAAACTTTCTGAATATGACAATAATGATAAGGACAACAGTCCGAACAATGTAAATAATAGTTTTTTTTTCTTTTGATTTTTTTTTTTTTTTTGCTCTGATTATGCCGGTTTATCGGGAAAATATACCGAAGTATAAGATTTCCAATTTGTTTTATGTATGTTCAAACGATAGACCTGATGCGACAAAGCAAAAGAAAATCTATAAACGACGTGTTTCGCCGACGTCTGTTGGTTTCGATTTCTTTAACTCACAATAAAAGACAAAACCATAAGACAGTAAAACGTGCCGATTGATTCTGTCACTGTTTTCACGGCAGCGATTCTGAGGCGTCTTTTCCGCAGGTGCCTCGACAGAATAAATTGCATCGTGCTAGTAAATTGGCATTTGGGTCTCACCGTTTCCCCGTTGAAATATCTAGATGCAGTTGCCACTTCTCCCCTCATAGCTTCTTTCCTCGCACATCTTACCTGTGGAAATCGCTTCCGAGTTTTTTTACTACAATCTTCAAAGATCTATATACAACGTCAATCACCATCTTATGTCTTCTTGGACCCCGGTTCAGTTATTGTCTGACCCTCAATCTTCCACATTAAAATTTTCTCGATCTCTGCCTGACACCTTGTAACCCTCTGCATCCTGTATCACCTTGCTGGTGGGCGGATGGGAGCGACTCAAATAATTAATTATATTTTTAATTTATTTGTTTAAACGTTATTTTTAAGGGATACTCATATTTGCGAAAATGATCTGTTTTTATTATTAAATAGTATATATATATATATATATATATATATATATATATATAGTTTATCGAGGCAGCATATAATTTTCTAAACATATGCTGTTAAATATAAGAGAAAATGAATGTCTATTATGTTTAATCATGTGCCGTTCTAAACATCGTATTTTGGCTTTAACTTCAGTTGAAAATAAAGACAAAATTTCTCCAACATTTGGATAATTTTTTATTAAGTTGGTTCTAAGCTTTCGGCTCACATGAGCCATCTTAGAAGACTGTAAGATTTCTTTAATATATGCCTCGATACACTAAATTTAAGTTACATGATGCCACAGCATTAAATGACTCTAACACCAAGAAATTTCAATGGAACCACATTGTATATAGAATGGCTCATGATTAAACATAATAGACATTCATTGTCTCTTATATTTAACAGTATATGTTTAGAATATATATATATATATATATAATTTCAGGTCAAGAGGACTCAAGGTTTTACTATATTGTGTGCCCCAGCATTTATTTTATTACAGTGCTCAACTAATTAAATGTAAATCATCTGCACAACCAACATCAAACATTGCCTGATGATGACAATCTATCTCGAAATATAGAAATTTCCGTGTCGCAAAGTACAATTAATTCATAATTATATATATGTATAAAATGAGAATTAGGTTGAATTATGAAGTTGAACATTTGGATCTTGAAAGGAAGCAGAGTAACCTGATGTTAAGGCATCATAAAAGTAAATACTTGAACAGTGGGTTTTAATCTACGCGTTCTTTCACTTTCTTATAATATATATATATATATATATATATATATATATATATATAAGAGTGCTCAATACAGAGTAGAGCTTAATATTG
>JBBBDQ010001075.1:1952500-1982500 GCA_037127315.1 Ascarosepion bandense | reverse complement strand
CAACTGGGACCCACCCATTCACAGTCAGGTTAGTCAAATGCAGACGACAATTCTACTCCTGCAGCTTCTTCTCTCGCACTTCCCGCCTGTGGAACTCGCTCCCATATTCTTGCTTTCCTCATGGCTACAACCTCCAGAAATTTAAATGCAATGTCAATACTCATCTATTAACCACTGGACTCTAGCTCTCTCCCCCTCCCCCGTATAACCTTCCCTTTCTCTCCACCTATGTATCTGTCATCGCGCCTGCTTTCTCAGCTTTCTATTGCTCCTTTCTAACTAGTTTGTACTCATCACTCTTTTCTAATTAATCTTTTTACAGTTATGTAGCCCCCAGCTCATCAGTGGCATTTCTGCCTTGCTCGTGGTGAAATGATTAAAAAAAAAAACAAAAAAAACATCAGTTGGTATTTTTCTTTCATTTTTGTTTCTTTCCTGTCTTCCTCATATCTGTCTTTATTTCTTCTAACAGAAAATAACTCTTTCCTACATCCTACATCTAGTTCTTTCTTTCTTTCTTTCTTTCTGAATCCATCTTAACAGGTTTAGTCGGTTAGGTGGGTTGAGAGGTGACTAACAAAAGAAAGGAGTAATACTTTTTACTGATATAATTATTTTTATTTTTTTATTTATTTTTCATTACTCAAATCTTTGATTTCTTTCCTTTCTTTGTTGTTTTTTTGTCGCTGAGTATTTTTTTTTCATTCCCGTGAGACGGAATTGCATTGTTTGTCTTTCACTCCCAGACTATGGCACTGCCGCCACCGAATCTGACTTGCTTTTGCCGTGAAGACTTCCAGTCACTTAGATTAAGTACAAACTTCCAGACGACCCAATATTTTCAATCAATTATTTATTTATTTCATTATCTTTTTCCCTCCAATTTTTCAGATTTATTTTTCCTCCCTTATTTTTCGTTCATGATGAAATTTCTCTCACTCATTCATTCTTTTTATTCATTCTTTTCTTCTCTTGCTTCATTTTCTTTTCTATTTTCTTTTTAATATTTCTTTGGATCGTTCTTTTTTTCTTTCACTCACTTCATACTACTTTTCTTTCTTAATTTTTTTTCTTTCGGTTTGCTTTGTGCTTTCTTTCTTTCTTTCTTTCTTTCTTATAATTTCATTTCCTTTCTTTATTGCTTACTCATTATTTTTCTTTTATATAATTTGATTTTCTTTCTTTCTTTCTTTCTTTCTTTCTTTCTTATGATTTGCTTTCCTTTTCTTTTTTTCTTGCTTACTCATGATTTGTTTTTCTTTCTTTCTTTTTTCTTTCTGATAATGTCATTTTCTTTCTTTCTTTCTGTCTTTCTTTCTTTCTTATAATTTCCTTTCTTTCTTGCTTACTCATGATTTGTTTTTTCTTTCTTATAACTTGATTTTCTTTCTTTTTTTCTTTCCTTCTTTCTTATAATTTCATTTTCTTTCTTTCCTTCTTTCTTATAATTTCATTTTCTTTCTTTCTTTCTCATAATTTCCTTTCTTTCTTTCTTTCTTATAATTTCCTTTCATTTTTTCTTTCTTTCTTTCTTTCTTTCTTTCTTATAATTTCCTTTCGTTCTTGTTTACTCATAATTTGTTTTTTCTTTTTTTAACTTGATTTTCTTTCTTTTTTCTTTCTTTCCTTCTTTCTTATAATTTCATTTTCTTTCTTTCTTATAATTTCATTTTCTTTCTTTCTTTCTTTTTCATAATTTTCTTTCTTTCTTTCTTTTTCATAATTTCCTTTCTTTCTTTCTCATAATTTCCTTTCTTTCTTTCTTTCTTATAATTTCCTTTCATTTTTTCTTTCTTTTTTCTTTCTTTCCTTCTTTCTTATAATTTCATTTTCTTTCTTTCCTTCTTTCTCATAATTTCATTTTCTTTCTTTCTTTCTTTCTCATAATTTCCTTTCTTTCTTTCTTTCTTTCTTTCTTTCTTTCTTTCTCATAATTTCCTTTCTTTCTTTCTTTCTTATAATTTCCTTTCATTTTTTCTTTCTTTCTTTCTTTCTTATAATTTCCTTTCTTTCTTGCTTACTCATAATTTGTTTTTTCTTTTTTTTAACTTGATTTTCTTTCTTTTTTCTTTCCTTCTTTCTTATAATTTCATTTTCTTTCTTTCTTATAATTTCCTTTCTTTCTTTTTTTCTTTCTTTCTTTCTTTCTTTCTTATAATTTCCTTTCTTTCTTGCTTACTCATGTTTTGTTTTTTCTTTCTTATAACTTGATTTTCTTTCTTTCTTTCTTTCTTTCTTTCTTTCTTTCTTTCTTTCTTGTTCAATTTTTCGTTTCTCAACCGTGAGCATCCTTCCTTTTACCGCCTGTCATTGTTTTCCTTATTTTTTCGGATTTTATGTCACTTGCCCACAACACATTTTTCTTTTTTTTTCTTCTCCCTTGAATTTGTTCAATTATTTACTCTTTTTTGCTTAAATGCAACCCTCCTCTTTCTTTTATATCTATCCTCTTCTTCATTTGTAACAAACCCTCTTCATTCTTTTTTTCTTTCCATTCTTCATTGTCTCCCTTCTGGAACCGCCATCTCTCTTTATCGTTCCATTTTCTTCTTCCTCTATTCTTCACACTCTTTGTCCTCCTCTTTCCCCCTATTTCTGATTATGCCATCAACCCAATAACCTTGTCATTTATTGTGTTTCGTGGTTGCATTTATGGTTAGAGATCTCAATAGCCAATAATGTCGGCTTTCAGTATACAAAGTTGATTTCAATGTACAATAACACTGGATCCTCAAACATAGAATATTTCGAAAGACAAAAATCGAAGCAAGTAGCGAGACAATAAACATACTGTCACATCTGCTCAGAATTCGGAAAGGTCGGTGTTTTAACCAATATGACAAGACCAGCTTGTTATATATATATATATATATATATATATATATATATAGTCATCTACTGACAGATCTGTTTCGTTGTATCACAGCTCATCAGTACGGTTAGACATCCGATTGCTTTTTACCAAAGATTGAAACCCGACCGGATTGGCATCAGTCGGCGATTCTACCTCTGAGCTATAGGCGCTCGGTAGAAGGAGATAGACTCTTTAGCGTGTACATTATCATTATACGCACGCCCAATAGCTGAGAGTGTTCTAATTCATTGCTGAATAAACGATGCGTAGATGCTAGAGTAGCTACTGTTTTTCAAAGTTTACCAGTCTTACATATCTATGTTTCGAGATTTCTCTCTCGTCATCAGGCAATGTTAGATGTTATTTGTGAAAATGATTTACATTTAAATACAAAAAACAATCCGTTTGCTATTTATGGATGTAGGAAGTCATAAAATTTATGTGTGTTTTCCTTTTAACCAATCAGAATAAAGATTCACTTTAAAATTTGGCCAGTAGTTTCTATTTTTAGGGAATGCAGACGACAATTCTACTCCTGCAGCTTCTTCTCTCGCACTTCCCGCCTGTGGAACTCGCTCCCATATTCTTGCTTTCCTCACGGCTACAACCTCCAGAAATTTAAATGCAATGTCAATACTCATCTATTAACCACTGGACTCTAGCTCTCTCCCCACCCCCGTATATCCTTTCCTTTCTCTCCACCTATGTATCTGTCATCGCACCTGCTTTCTCAGCTTTCTATTGCTCCTTTCTAACTAGTTTGTACTCCTCACTCTTTTCTAATTAATCTTTTTACAGTTATGTAGCCCCCAGCTCATCAGTGGCATTTCTGCCTTGCTCGGGGTGAAATGATTAAAAAAAAATACATATTTTCTTTCTTCCGTTCCTAACGGTCAAAGTGTCAACCTACTTTTAACTTAATTTTCTTTTTCTTTTTATTATTTTTATTACCCGTCACTAGATTTTATTACCTTTGATGTATACATTATTTTACCAAAAATGTCCTTTCAGCTTTTTCACATCCACACTAAAATTTATGTTTCCTACATACACAAATAGAAAACGGATCGCTTAATTTTAAATGTAAATCATTTTCACAATTAATATCTAACATAACCTGATGACGAGATAGAAATGTCGAAACATAAAAATTTCCGTGTCGCAATGTATTTTTAATTAATAATTATATGATTATATTATACTTTACAATATCTATTGTATTTTTTTATATAAAAAGTAAATGCCAGAAAACTCAAAATCGTAAAACTTTTAGTCCCTCTATACCTGAATTTGTATATATATATATATATATATATAAATATATATATATGTATATATAGTCATCAGCAGACAGATCTGTTACGCTGTATCACAGCTCATCAGTACGGTTAGACTCCGATTGCGTTTAATCCAAGATTGAAACCCGACTGAAGTGGCGTCAGTCGGCGATTCTACCTCTGGGCTATGGGTGCACGGTAGAAGAAGGCAGACTTTTTAGCATGTATATTATCATTATACACGCCCAATAGCCAGAGTACTCTAATTCATTAGTGAATGAGCGATGCGTACATGTCAGGGTAGCTACTTTTTTCAAAGTTTACCATTCTTCCAGAGTGCTCAATCAGGGTGTAGAGCGTAAATAGTCATCCGCAGACAGATCTGTTTCGCTGTATCACAGCTCATCAGTACGGTTAGACTCCGATTGCTTTTAACGCAAGATTGAAACCCACCTGAAGTGGCGTCAGTCGGCGATTCTACCTCTGATTGTTTAATTACTTACTTTCTGGTTATAATAAGATTAGACCAGTGCACATTCGTATTAAAAAGTGTTCAATACAAATATATTATAGAACTTTTGAATATTTTTCATTTGTAAACGAGTTATTACGCGACCTGGGTTTCTACCATGAGTGATGTCTTCCGACGATTTGCAATAACTGATTTTACAGTTTACCGTTTGTTTTTTAAGAACGTTAATGTAACGGTGTTTTTTATTAACGCTCATGTGGCGGTAAAATCAGTTATTAAAAATCGCCTGAAGACACCACTCATGGTAGAAACCTAGGTCGCGTAATAACTCGTTTACAAATGGAATATATATATATATATATATATATATATATATATATATATATATTAGTTTAATTGTAATATCTTTAGAATCAAGGTTGTTTTTTTAGTGGTCTTATTGATAAAATATATTTTTATTGTAAAGTGCTCACTATCGGTGCGGAGATAGAGCGTTGATAAGTAAAAAGTGTTTGTCTCTTTAGCTGAGCAGATTTATGTCGACTTCGATGTTTCATGTGGACAAGTTTATGATGTTCTCACGCGTCAGGAGAACATCATAACAATGTTCTCACGAAACTTCGAAGTACGCATGAATCTGCTCAGCTAAAGAGACACTCTTTGTACTTATATTTAAAAGTGGTTTAAAGTAATGAATATATATTTCACAGTTTAATATTTACATTATATAAAATGCTCAATGCAGATGTAGAACATTTATAGATATATAAATATTATTGTTATAATAACAGTATAGTGTGTAGTGGACGAAGGCGTCCAATTACTAATTTAGATTTACGTGTCGACTCGACGTAACTTTAGTCATGGTGAAATAAAACAGACAATAAGAAAGAACGAGTAAGGCGGAAGTAACCAGAAAAACAATGTATTGACAAAGGTTACATGGGGTTGAGAGAGCATGCATAAGAAAGTGAAAAGGAAAGAGTCATTCCCCTTCGTCCGTTCGTAGAAACAAAATAAGATGTATGAAGTATTTTTTCTAGCTGAAAGAAAGGTCTGTAACAATTGTTAAGATTATCGTAAAGAGTTCAAAGTTCAAATCCTTGATGAAGAAAGTCAGACCGAAGACAAAGTTCTGTGTCTGTGTGTGCGTTGAGTAGAGAGAGAGAGAGAGAGACTTACATGCGAATGTAGCAGTCGGTGGATTTCTACTGACGAAGGTTGGAAAAATTGTGGATTTATGTGTAGGAAGTTATTTTATGTAAAGTCCTGTTTGAATGAAAGTTAATGTGCATAGTGTTAATGTAGGAGAAGAAAAATAAAATAAATTTTGCGCCACTAATTGCTACACGCAATTAGTGCGCGTGTGTTTGTGTGAGTTAGGAAGACATGTTTGCTCTTGTCCCGGGACGAAATCCTAACTGGTGTGCCACGTGATGTTTTTCGCTTTTATTGGCATCGTTTAGGCGGGAACAAGTCATCACGTGGACACCGAGTGACCATGCGTGTGTGTGTGTGTGTGTGTGTGTGTGTGTGTGTGTGTGTGTGTGGGTGTCAATGTATGAAATCCCACAAGTGCAGTCTGATATTATTATTATTTCTTCATTGTCTTTTATTCTTCGCTTATGATTCTAGATTTTTCTTTCTTTCTTTGTTTCTTTCGTTTTTTTTCCTTTTTCTTTTTTGTTTATTTCGATTTGCTTTTTATTCTTTCTTTCTTTCCTTCTATTTTATTGTTCGCTTACGATTCTAGATTTTTTCTTTCTTCCTTTTTTCTTTCTTTTTACTTTTCTTGCTTTTGATTTGTTTTTCATTCTTTCCTTCTTTCTGTTATATTGTTCGCTTATAATTCTAAAGTTTTCTTCCTTTTTCGTTTTTTTCTTTTGATTTGATTTTCATTCCTTCTTTCCTTCTTTCTGTTATAGTGTTTGCTTATAATTCTAAAGTTTTCTTCCTTTTTCGTTTTCTTTTGATTTGATTTTCATTCCTTCTTTCCTTCTTTCTGTTATATTGTTTGCTTATAATTCTAAAGTTTTCTTCCTTTTTCGTTTTTTTCTTTTGATTTGATTTTCATTCCTTCTTTCCTTCTTTCTGTTATTGTGTTCGCTTATAATTCTAAAGTTTTCTTCCTTTTTCGTTTTTTTCTTTTGATTTGATTTTCATTCCTTCTTTCCTTCTTTCTGTTATTGTGTTCGCTTATAATTATAAAGTTTTCTTCCTTTTTCGTTTTTTTCTTTTGATTTGATTTTCATTCCTTCTTTCCTTCTTTCTGTTATTGTGTTCGCTTATAATTCTAAAGTTTTCTTCCTTTTTCGTTTTTTTCTTTTGATTTGATTTTCATTCCTTCTTTCCTTCTTTCTGTTATTGTGTTCGCTTATAATTCTAAAGTTTTCTTCCTTTTTCGTTTTTTTTCTTTTGATTTGATTTTCTTTCCTTCTTTCTGTTATAGTGTTCGCTTATAATTCTAAAGTTTTCTTCCTTTTTCGTTTTTTTCTTTTGATTTGATTTTCATTCTTTCTTTCCTTCTTTCTGTTATATTGTTCGCTTATAATTCTAAATTTTTCTTTCTGCCTTTCATTCCTTCTTTTCTTTTTCTGTTATATTGTTCGTTAAGGATTCTAGATTATTCTTTCTTTCTTTCTTCTTTCCTTCCTTCCTTTTTTTCCTTATTTCGTTTTGTTTTTCTTTCTTTCTTTCTTTTTATTTTATTTTATTGTTCACTTACGATTCTAGATTTTTTCTTTCTCCCTTTTTTCTTTCTTTCTTTCTTTCTTTCGATTTGCCTTTAATTCTTTTTTTTTCCTTCTTTCTGTGTTATTGTTCGCTTATGATTTTAGATTTTTTCTTTTTCTTTCCTTTCTTTCGATTTGCTTTTTATTCTTTTTTCTTTCTTTCTGTTTTATGGTTCAGTTATGATTCTAGATTTTTCTTTCTTTCTTTTTTCTTTTTGTTTCTTTTTCTTGATTTCGATTTGCTTTTCTTTCTTTCTTTTTTCTTTATTCGATTTGCTTTCCATTATTTTTTTTCCTTCTTTCTGTTTTATCTTTCACTTATGATTCTAGATTTCTTTCTTTCTTCTTTCCTTTTTTCTTTATTTCGATTTGCTTTTCTTTCTTTCTTTCTTTCTATTTTAGTTTCTCTTATGATTCTAGATTTTTCTTTCTTCCTTTCTTTTTTTTTATTTTTCATTCTTTCGATTTGTTTTTCATTCTTTCTTTTCTTATTCCAAATCTAAGGAATTATTTTTTTAAAACATCGTTGTGGCGCAGTGGATATCGGCTCGGAACGAGAAATCGGGGAACCGAGTCCGAATTCCAGTTGAATTCATTGCATTCACTTACACGCAAATACCCTTGAGAAATGTATTAATCCGTCTCTTCCCTCCAGTATGGGTCAAATAACAGGACAGATTGAGTTCTATAGCCTTGGTCGGCAACCAGTCTACCGCAGAAAGCAACGGCAACCTACTGCGGGATAATCTTCTGCCCAGTCAGTCATGTCTCTTTCGAGACATGATCGCCCAAGCGTGTATCGCGCATGGCACTTAACTGACTGACTGAATATAATAGTTGGAATAATGATTAAGGCTTCTACTGGTCATAAAGTGGGGGATCAGTTTATTACTTAATAACAATAGGAAACCGATCCCCCACTTATTACTACATAATAATATAATACATTTCTTTCCCCTCTAGCTATGAGTTAAATAGCAGGACAGATTGGGTTCTATAGCCTTGGTCGGCAACCAGTCTACCGCAGAAAGCAATGGCAACCTACTGCGGGATAATCTTCTGCCCAGTCAGTCATGTCTCTTTCGAGACATGATCACCCAAGCGTGTATCGCGCATGGCACTTAGCTGACTGACTGATTATCTTGAATTCTTTGCTGTTAGAATTTTTAGTGCTTTTCAGGTATTTCTTTGTGTTTTTTATTCTTTAACAGTTTTTTCTTTTTTTTTTTTTTTGTGAGGTCTTTGTTTTTTAGCTTATTATTCATTATATTTACTCTCCCTAAAACTTTTGGTTTTCTTTTCAAAGCAGTTCATGATACAAACAAAATGAATTAACAATATTATAAATTTTACTGTTAATTACACATATTTTAATTTTTATTTTCAATAAAAGTTATTGCAATAATTATTATTACTTATACATTTGGGTCCGGCTTCATACTTTGTATGTCGTACCCAACTTAAAAAAAAAAAAAATCAGGCCCACCCTCTCCATTATTGTCAAATACCGATATTAACTTATTTTAAACACGACAAGACTTTGTCATTTTACTTTATTTTCAATCCCTATTTATTTATTTATTTGTGTATGTGTGTCTCTTGAAATGTCATCAATCGTGGGATGCTGACTAAGACGGCGAAGGAGAAAGAAGAATATGGTTGTTGGTGTGTGTGAATGTGATGTCAGCACAGGCTGACATAGCCTGATGGTGATCATCTCGACTGACACTCAAGCGTCAAGGGACCTAACTCCACCAATTCTTAATTATCTCCTCCTTACTGATGGCTTCAGAAAGACGGACGGACGGACGGCTCTCTTTTTTTTTAGTAATGTTTTCTTCATTAAACAAACTTTTAATTCCTTCTTTTTTCTTTTACCTCTTTCTTCCTTTGTTTTTCTTTCTCACTTTTGCATTCAACAGAATCTCAAATATTTTTTTGTTTTTAATCAAATGCTTTTCCAACTTGAATAGATTTACTAGCCCGAGATTGACTTTCGTAAAGTATTTTTTTAATCATTCCACCCCAAGCAAGGCATTTCACTGCCACTATTGTGCAGGGGGTTACATAGGGGAAAGTGATGAGAAAGAGTGGTTAGATATAGGAAATATCGGAAGGAGGGTGATAGACGGGTAGGGATACCGAGGATGAGGGTTGGGTAGATGGGAAGGGAGTGTTTAAGAGAATGGATGCGAGTTAGTGTGTTAAGAGGTGTCTATTGACCTTATATTTAAACTCCTGGAGATTGTAGCTGTCGGGGAAGCAAGCATGTGGAAGGGAATTCCACAGGCGGGAAGTGCGAAAAAAGAAGCTGTTGAAGTAGAAATTGAGGTTACATTTTATCGGTTTCACTAAAAAAGAGTGGGACCTAGTTGCTAATCTAGTATCTCGCGCAAATTCGTACCTAGGGGCCACCAGTGATCTAAGTTCATCGGAGCAGAAGCCGTGAAAGTATTTAGAGGAGACACAGGGAAGCCACGTCATGCCGGTGAGAGAGTGACTGTAGGCGGTCTGCCAAGTCGGTATCGATCACATTACAGACTCTCCGTTGTATTTTGTCAAGAACCCCGAGGAGAACAGCAGGGGCACCCGACCAGATGTGGTAGCAGTATTCAATGCACGGGGAGGATAGATTCAGACGGAAAAAAACTTCCGGGCCCTGCACAGAGAACCGACTTTCATAGCAGCGGATTTAGCAATGGATTCGATATAGTCATTCCACTTGAGGTCCGCTGAGAGTGTGAGGCCAAGGAGGCGTTGTGTTTTACTCTATGGGAGGCGAGCCTGAAGTTGTCTTTCTTTTGTTTCCGTACTTTCTGTTTTTCATTTCGTTTGTAAAAACTTTAAAGAGTGTGAACAATAAAATAACAGGAATTAAGACTAATTAATTACCGCCTGTGAAATTCCCTTCCATTTACTTGCTTCTCCGACAGCTACAATCTCCAAGAATTTAAATGTAAAGTCAATAGTCATCTCCTATCTCATTGACTTGCATCCTCTCTCTTTCATGCTTCTTTCTCCGTCCACTCCACTCTCATCAGTATTCTAATCCTTCTTTTACGCACTTCCTGACACCACTATAACCTGTCACTCTTTCTCATAACAGTCTGTTCTATAAATACTTCCATGGCTTCTGCTCCAACGAACTTAAGTCACTAGTGCCTCTGCAACAGGTGTTTACTCCTGCAACCAGACTGGTAACTGGGTCTCACCCATTCACAGTTAGATCAACCAAATGCAGACGACAATTCTACTCCTGCAGCTTTTTTCTCGCACTTCCCACCCGTGGAACTCGCTTCGTTATTCTTCCTTTCCTGACGGTTACAACCTCCAGGAATTTAAATGCAAGGTCAATACTCATCTCTTAACTCTTTGACCCTAGTTCTTTCCACACCGCCCTGTATATCCTTTCATTTCTCCCCACGTTTGCAACTGTCATCACATCTGTATTCCTATCCTTCTCTTGCTCCTTCCTTCCTTCCTTCCTTTTTCTCTTTTAAGGAATTAACATTTTTCGAGCTTTAAAATATTATTCATTACTATTATTCATTCATTAGAAGGACTTCACTTTCAATCTTTCTTTTTTGTTAACTCAATATGAGGTTCCGGGACACGTAACGAGGAAGGAGAGTTTGAAGAATGTGATACTCACAAGACGGATAGAGGGAAAGGGAGATTGGAGAAAGGAGCACGAGACATAATTTATGGGCTTGAGCAAAGAGAGAGCAGAGCGGGACTTGGGAGAAGCACCAAAAGGAAAAATGTTAAGGGCGACAAGGGAGAGGGGCAATTCAGTCAGTTAAGTGCCATACGTGATACCCGCTTGGGCGATCATGTCTCGAAAGAGACGACTGGCTGGGCAGAAGATTATCCCGCAGTAGATTGCCATTACTTTCTGCGGTAGACTGGTTGCCGACCAAGGCTTTAGAACCCAATCTGTCCTGCTATTTGACTCATAGCTAGAGGGGAAAGAAATGTATTATATTATTATGTAGTAATAAGTGGGGGATCGGTTTCGTATTGTTATGGAGTAATAAACTGATCCCCTACTTTATAACCAGTAGAAGCCTTAATCATTATTCCAACTATTATATTCAGTCAGTCAGTTAAGTGCCATACGTGATACACACTTTGGACGATCATGTCTCGAAAGAGACGACTGGCTGGGCAGAAGATTATCCCGCAGTAGGTTGCCATTGCTTTCTGCGGTAGACTGGTTGCCGACCAAGGCTACAGAACCCAATCTGTCCTATTATTTAACCCATAACCGGAGGAAAGAGGTATTTCAAGGGTTTTTGCGCGGAAGTGAATGCAAAGAATTCGACTGGAATTCGAACTCGGCTCCCCGATTTCTCGTTCCGAGCCGATATCCACTGCACCACAACGTACATATGTCCATAATCGCGTACGTCTTGAAGGGACACAGAATATGAAGACGAAGAAGAACCTCAAACATTGCTGTTTTCAATCAAATGCTCCTACGGTTTGTCCATACCTACCAACGCAAGAGAGTGTTTGCTAAAGTAGACACTTCACTGATGAGATTAGCAACAACAGCAGTAGCAGTAGTAGTAGTAGTAATAATAATAATTTTTGACGTCTGACATTACAAAACAGGAACCTTAAACCTGATATGGCAATACATTCTATGGAATCTCTGATGTGTGTTTTCGGCCCACCTGAGTAGATTTTACGTCCCGGACGCAA
This sequence comes from Ascarosepion bandense, assembly GCA_037127315.1. Classification (NCBI taxonomy): domain Eukaryota; kingdom Metazoa; phylum Mollusca; class Cephalopoda; order Sepiida; family Sepiidae; genus Ascarosepion; species Ascarosepion bandense. The sequence goes on along the minus strand of JBBBDQ010001075.1, from coordinate 1,970,458 downwards.
CGGGAAGAAAAACACCCCAGTGCGTTTGTTATTTTCAATTAAATTTGTTTTTCTGAAACCATTGATACGCCATCATTAGTACCTTGCAGCCAATGACACAGCAGCTTATTAGCAAGCGAAAGTTAACCGCGCTAAAATGATTCCACACGATGGCGACTTCGATCGCGTCTACGTGGATTTAAAAGAGAAACGTGTGAAACAGACGACAACAAAGCTGTACCTAGAGAAAGTCACAAGGTTAATTATTGTAGACGGAAGGTAGGACCTTTACTATTTTTATGGCGAGCGTTATTATGTTGCTAAGAAGAAATATAAACTATGGACGTTAAGTGGCGACAGATCCATCGTATATGATAATGAATTTAAACAAATATAACAATACGGCGGACAATGAGAAAGCTGTAAGTGGAGAGTTTGAATTTGGCTGCTCTTAGACTGTCACTAAAAATCAGAGTCTCTTGTCTCAGTTGAAGGGAACTTAAAACTTGTATTAATCCATCTTCATGCAATATTCTTCTTCTTTATATGTGCCCTGTCACTTCAGGACGTAGGCGATCATGGCCCTCCTCCTATCCTTGATGGCTCTTAGCACGCCTTCTCCTGTGACACCATGCAACCCTCATTCCATCATCCACTTAATTAAGTCCTTCAAATATGTTATCCGTTGCTTTTCCCTGTCTCTTTTTCCCTCTATCTGGCCTGTTAATATCAGGTTCTCCAAGCCCTTTTTCCTCATTGTATGTCCCAGGAACTTTAGTTGTCTCTTCCTGATTAATTCCCTTTTCGTTTCTATCCTTTCCAAAACCTCATCATTGCTCACATGCTCAATCCATGATATCCACAGCATCCTTCTGTAGAACCACTTTTCAGTTGCTTCAAGTTTTTCCTTCATCTTTGATGATATTGTCCAGCATTCACTGCTATGTTGAAGAACTGACATCACATAGCAATCCAGTACTCTCTTCCTGTTAGCAAAATTGTCCTGTTTTTTAATATTTTACTCAAATTCTGGAATGCTTCCTTTGCTATACCAATTCGCCTTCAGATCTCTGTGTCGCACTTTCCGTCTTCTGTTATAACACTTCCCAGGTATTTAAATTTTTGTACCTGCTTGATTCTAGTATCCCCGACCTGTATTTGGCATATTGGGCTGCCCTTTTTACTGATGACCATGCATTCGGTTTTCTTGCAGTTTGTCTGTAGTCCTTTCTTATCACTCTCTTCAGCTACCTTCTGTAGGAGGTCTTGTAGTTTCCTTTCTGAGGACGCTCAAATCTCTTATTTGTATATTTGATGTTATAAGCATGCACTTTCGGCCATTCATACTTCAAACTTCGTTAATTGTAGTCTGTGAGAAAAAGAAAAACAAAAGAAAACGACAAAAATAGAAATTGTTGATTTATGTATTCACCCTCACCCGACTTCTTTGTTTTCAAATCATTATACTAAGCTTTATGGGTGCGTGTGGTCTTGGACATGACGTTAAACTACATCCGGCAGCATGACCTCTGACTGGAAGGTTGTGAGGAGCATGGAACCACTTTTTAATTGCTGTTGTTTTCAGTTCCACCCTGGCCCGGAGTGGTAGCACCTGTTAGGTCCCAGCTATGGGCAAATAGTTAACCCTCAAACTGGGGTTAAAACACTATGCAAGTATAAAAATACACTTTTAGAGATATATATATATCCGTAAAAAGAGACTTTTATAGAAAAATATACATTTTTGAAGGAAAAATATTACCAACAATATATTATTGAAGAAAAAAATATTACAATAACACATTTTAGAAGGAAAAAATTATTCTCAGCAAAACATTTTTGAAAACAAAACTAGAAGATATTTTCAATTTTCTAAAATAAAAAGGAATAAAAAAATTCATTAAAATCTGACTAAATCACAGTGGGGTGGACGTAGAAAAGAGCATGAGAAAGAGAGAGAGAGAGAGAGAGGAGGAGGAGGAGGAAGGTTAGTGAGATAGGAGATGACTATTGACTTTGCATTTAAATTCTTGGAGATTGTAGCTGTCGAGGAATTAAGTCAACGGAAGGGAATTTCACAGGCGGAAAGTGCGAGAAAAGAAGCTGAGGTAGTAGAATTTCCGTTTACATTTTATTGGTTACACAGTAAAAGGGTGGGACCTAGTTGCTAATCTAGTGGCTCGAGTAAATTTATAAATAGAGGGTACCAGTGAGCTAAGTTCATCGGAGCAGAAGTATTTGTAGAAGAGACACAGGGAAGACACATTGCGTCGGTGAGAAAGTGACTGTATCTGATCTGCCAAGTCGGTATCGATCACATTACAGATTCTCCGTTGGATTTTGTCATGGACCCCCAGGTGGATAGCAGGAGCAGATATGGCAGCAGTATTCAAAGCATGGGCGGATGGTAGATTTATATATGTGCAGGATCTGTGTGTTTTTTGTCGATTTTAAATGAAGAAGTTAGAAGCATGCATCAAACGCCATCAATGCTATGGAACGGCCAGTTGAACTGGTGCAGGGACAAGAAAATTGCTGCTTTTTATGGTTATTGAACCGATGAAGGAATTCCTTGCCTGTTGCTCTAAAATAATTTTTGTTTTTGCATTTGAGGTGGAAAAGTAAAATCATTTTAGTTATAAGGCCGATTAATATATAATAAATATCAATCTTATTGTCACCATTGGTATAACTTGTATTTTTTCTCCAAATTTCAGTAACTTTTTAATCAATCTCCATATTATATGAAACACACGTGGATCATCTTTCGTTTTATATATATATATATATATATATATATATATACTAGCAGTAGAGCCCGGCGTTGCTCCGGTGTAATGAAAGCTTTAAAACTAATCCATGGTCCTGGAGCTCAGACTCTTTGGACGTTGCCACGAAAGACTAAAAAGCAATAGTTGTTTCCAGTTACAGTGAAACCGTAGACAGAAAGAAAAATGAATGGATGTGAGTCAAATTTTGAAGTTTGTTGAAAATCGGATAAAAATTGTGGATTTGTATAAAGGGCATACAGACAGATAAACAGACACACACACAAACATCTTGCCTTTTATATATACATATTATCGATTTTCTGCACTATTGTAAGAACTGCAACCTTGAAACTTCTGAATATCGTTTCTTATGTCTTTTTTTCTATGAATGTATCAAATTTGATTAAAATCGGACCACAACTTCTATAACCCGATTTTTTCGATTATCGATTTTCGATATTTATCAGGGGTACCTCGACACAAAACCTAGCTAAGAACACTCGCAGACGCTTATAGTACAACTGTGTAAATTTTCAAGAAAATCGGTTCAGCCGTTTCGGAGTCTATAGGTAACGGACACACACACACACACACACACACACACACACACACACACACGTGCGTGCGCGCAGAGACAAAGTTCCATTTATAAATAAGTTTAGATCTGTTACTCCCCACTCTCCACGTAAATTCGGGCTTACGGCCATATCACGTTGAATACACCGGTTCTCGCTCGATCACCGAAGCTAAGCAATGTTGAACCTGGTCAGTACTTAGATGGGTGACCGCTTGGGAATACCAGGTGCTGTAAGCGTTTATTGGCTTACGGCCATATTACGTTGAATACATCGGTTCTCGCTCGATCACCGAAGTAAGCTGTAAGCGTTTAATGACGGATGTGCATTGTGGTGCAGTGGATATCGGCTCGGAAAGAGAAATCGGTGAGCCGAGTTCGAATTCCAGTTGAATACCCTGGCACTTTTGGGAAAGGTATTAATCCGTCCAATCCATCCAATTATGGGTTAAATAACAGGGTAGGACTTGGGGACCCTGCTCTTAAAAACAAATCCCAATGAATCTTGATACTCGAAAAGAAAGAAAGTATTACTAGACACAGAAACTTGTATAAAAACAACAATAAATTGTTGAAAGAAAAAGATATTACCAGCAATAAATAAATAAAATTTAGTTGACAGTAAATGACCCGCCGTGGTTGATATGCCATAAAAACAAAACAACCAAACTACGGAAATTCTTGAAATTTTAAGAAATTAAATTATGTTGGGAAAATTGTTTTTATTTGTTTAATGCAGAACTTATATGGGAATGCAAATTATCTGTTAGTTTTTTAAATATTTTGTTTTAATTGTAAGAGGCTGATCTTCCTAATTTGATTGTTTAAAAGCTCCACATGCATGTAAATGTTTTCTTTAAGTATGTATTGAGCCCTTTTTAATATAACAGTTTACTGTTCTTATTTGACTCTGACCAATATATATATATATATATATCCTGTCCTGTGTAGACAAAGGGAGTTGAGACTACCACCCAACATGGATGTGCGTTGTGGTGCAGTGGATATCGACTCATAACGACAAACCGTGGAGCCGATTTCGAATTCCAGTTCAATTCCTTGCATTCACTTACGCACAAATACCCTTGGAAAATGTATTATTCCGCCACTTCCCTCCAGTTATGGGTTAAATAACAGGACAGATTGGGTCCTGGCAATCAGTATACTACAGAAAGCAATAGCAACCTACTGTGGGATAATCTTCTGTCCAGTCAGTCATGTTTCTTTCGAGACATGATCCCCCAAGCGTGTATCACGTATGGCACCTGACTGACCACCCAACATAGGTAACATATATATTTTTTTCTTCTTAACTTCAATCGTTGTTAAAAAGTTTTCTTAGCAACTTCTCCGTTTTAATTTTGCAGAATATTTCTACTCTGACGAAGTGTCGGCAAAAAGATGCCTACATTTTTTTAATTTTTTTTTTAAGCGAGTACCTTTGTATCCATCTGTTATGACCGAAGGGCCATAGAAAGATAGCACAGACTCATAGATATAAGATTTAATAGTATATTCTCGGGAAACGTAGTACAAAAGTAAACGTGGACTTGGAGAGTACTTTCTCTCGCAGGCGTCCTGACTCACTCATTCACTCACACTGTGGCTACTACTCAGTGACTATATTCACTAGCCTTCCCACGCAAGGCTGGATGTGACACATGGTCATTTTAAAGTGGGTATTCCCGGCCATATAGCCGGGCCAAAAATATGTCTGTCTATTTTTACCGAGTCGTGGTTCTACCCTCCGGCGGAACCACGACTGGGTTATTGCTCTCTGCTCGGAAGCAGAGAGCGCCCTCTACCAAAGGCAGAGTGCTGACAGTGTCAACAGTAGCAGAGGCAAGTCTGCTACGCAGTGACTATATTCACTAGCCTCCCCACAAAAGGCCGGATGTGACACATGGTCATTTTAAAGTGGGAGTTCCCGGCCATATAGCCGGGCCAAAAATATGTCTGTCTATTTTTACCGAGTCGTGGTTCTGCCCTCCGGCGGAACCACGACTGGGTTTGTGCTCTCTGCTCGGAAGCAGAGAGCGCCCTCTACCGAAGGCAGAGTGCTGACAGTGTCAACAGTAGCAGAGGCAAGTCTGCTACGCAGTGACTATATTCACTAGCCTCCCCACAAAAGGCCGGATGTGACACATGGTCATTTTAAAGTGGGAGTTCCCGGCCATATAGCCGGGCCAAAAATATGTCTGTCTATTTTTACCGAGTCGTTGTTCTACCCTCCGGCGGAACAACGACTGGGTTTGTGCTCTCTGCTCGGAAGCAGAGAGCGCCCTCTACCAAAGGCAGAGTGCTGACAGTGTCAACAGCAGCAGAAGCAAGTCTGCTACGCAGTGACTTTTCACTCAGAGTAGGTAGCCATATTATAAAGGTGTGGACGAGTCTATTTGTAGGTAGGTCCCCACAATACCATCTTAATAATAAAATGATCCTATTGAAATCAATTATATATATATATATATATATATATATATATAAATTCCATTTTTAAACAAGTTATTTTGCTACCCAGGTTTCTACCAAAGAGTGGTGTCTTCAGGCGATTTTTAAAAAGTTATTAAAAATCGCCTAACACCACTCATGGTAGAAACCTGGGCAGATAAATAACTCGATTAAAAATGGAAAATATTCATAAGTTCTACAATATAATTGTACAGAACAGTTTTTCATACAAATGTGTACTGGTCTAGCCCTACTAGAACCAAAAACTAAGTATTAAACAACCAATCAATATATATATATATATATATATATATATATATATATATATATATACTGGACTCTCTGACAGCTTTCATACATTACCGAAGTTTTCGAAACCGAACAGACTGCTTAAACATAGTTTTTTACAGTACTGTTCATCCTGTACAAGGCCCGGGGCCACTCGAAGTATAATTTTACGTTAAGAAGCAGTTCATACAGACGAGAGGGAAATATAACAGTTAACTCTAGACATGATCAGGTTCAGACTGTATTAATCAGGGAAACATCTTAGAAGTCGGTTCCAGAGAGCTGTGGTTCGTGTTAAGAAGCTCCTCTAGTAGAGCTTACTAACGGATTACAAAGCTCTCTATACCCCATCTATGAGAAAGAGGTTGAAGGTTGGAAAATAATTTGTCCCCTACAAGGATCGTGAGACGCGTTTGAACTCTATCGGAAACGGGAAGGGAGGACTGAATAGCTCCGGTCTAAATATGACAATAGTAGTCCATTTTCTCTTGTAAAGTGTTGTGGCCTGTTAGGGCCGGGAAGAAAGACACAAAAAGAAGGTAGGTTGAACCAGTCTACTGGAATAATAGATCATATATACAAAATAAGAGTGTTATTAGTCAGCAGATAAAGGTGTCTGTCCGAACTGTCACATTACCCTGCGTCTTGATTGCCTCCCAGGAAGTCTCGCAGGTTAGTATTTATGAAGGAGGAAGTGTTCATTCCAATATAGATAGGGTATCATAACACCGAGATGATGTAATGGTTAGAAAGCTTCTCTATCTAGAACCATTACAATTGAGGAGTGAGTTTGATGCTCACTGGGTGTCCTGTACTTTTGGCATTGTGCCACGCCTAAGTTACGCTTAGAAAATCACTATAACATAAAGTTAGAGGTTAGCATGAGGAATCAGTCATTTACTGGAGCGGTACTGGGAGCTGCCGATTTTTTTTCTCTACGAACCTTCGTGACATTATGGCCTTGATTGAGGTGAAGTGATGAAAACATACACATGCATATGCACGCAGATGCATTAGTTGTAATGCATTTACTTCTGTGCTCATTTTAATTTCGCGGTAAATATTTTCACCCTTGGCAAGGATATAATGTCGCTAAGATGCCATAGGTTACTGACAGTGAAAGAGAATCAGAAAACTGTTATGGTGAAACACGCCTATTCCTCAGATAATAAAATCTCCCTCCTATATTAATAAGAGTTAACAGGAAGTTAACTCGAAATGCTCTTGGGAAGTTCATAGGAGTTCTAGAGAGGTCTTTATAGTTCTATTGGAGTTCAGTAGAACGACTTCTTCTTCTGTGTGCCCTGTCCCTTCAGGACGTAGGCGATCATGGCTCTCCACGTCTCTCTATCTCTTTTGGCTCTTAGTATGTTTGCTCCTGTTGCTCCTGGCACCCCCGTTCCGTCATCCACCTGATCAGGCCCTGCAAATATGTTATCCGCTGCCTTCCTCTGTCTCTCCTTCCTTCTATCTGACCAGTCAGTATCAGGTTCTCCAGGCTCTCCTTCATCATTGCATGTCCCAGGAACTTCAGTTGTCTCTTCCTGATGCTCAGCATCAATTTCCTTTTTGTTGCCATTCTTTCTAACACCTCGTCGTTGCTTGTATGCTCAGTCCACGATATCCGTAGCATCCTTCTGTAGAACCACATTTCGGCCGCTTCCAGTTTTGTCCTCATTTTCGATGATATTGTCCAGCATTCACTGCCGTATTGAAGAACTGACATCACGTAGCAGTCTAGCACTCTTTTCTTCGTTTCTATTGAGATTTTCCTGTGTGTTAGTATTTTGCTCATCTTCTGGAATGTGTCCTTTGCCATGCCAATTCGCCTTCGGATCTCCGTGTCGCACTTTCCATCTCCTGTTAGAACACTTCCTAGGTATTTAAATTCTTGTACTTGTTTGATTCTGTTATCCCCCACCTGTATTTGGCATTTTGGATTGTATCTTTTGCTGATGACCATGCACTTAGTTTTCTTAAAGTTTATTTGTAGTCCCTTCTTGTCACTCTCCACTGCTACTTTCTGTATGAGGTCTTGTAGTTTCCTTTCCGTGTCCGCAATCAGCACTGTATCGTCCGCATATCTTATGTTGTTCAGGTTGTGGTCTTCAATAACAAATCCTGGCGTGTCATCTAGGGTCCTCAAAATATTCTTGCTGTATAGGTTGAACAAATCCGGTTATCGTAGAACGACTAAGCAGTTGATATTAGTCGGCAGTTAGCCAAATACTAACGAGTCAGCTTTCAGTAGAAGCTTACCAAGTTCCTAACATTTTGGGTGCGTTAAGTCGATTAGCAACCGACAGTAGCACAATTATAACCTTCAGTGCGAAAACTACTCCACAACAAAAACTTTAGCGAGGATAAAGGGCAATAAAAGAACGGGTTTTAAGAAGTCAAAACATAGCGATTGACGTTGCATTTAAATTTCTGAATCTCTTGCAGGAAGAAATAAACTGGATGCAAATGAAACTTAAGACATATAAGAGACGCTCATTATTCTTGCAAGTCGGTTGTCATTATTAATCAGTCTAAAAGAGAACGAGCTTGGAATCATCTGGAATATTTTACCAATTTCGTAAAGCATCTGCTTTGCTGCCAGCTCGACAATTCCTCTTTAATAGAAAATGATTTAAACGATGTTCCAACGATGCCAAACCTGTTTGCCAATTTGGACTGCCAATTTCAAAGAAAGAAAGCCAAGACAACACCACAAAATGTCTGTTTAGGGAACTAGAACTAACAATAAATAAAGAAAGCTTCTCTCTTTTTTCCACCGACCCCCGCAACATTTACACAAGATCCGTAAAGCATAATTAATGTGGTTTCGGGAGGGCAAATGTTTATACAATTTACGGTTAGTTTTGAATATGACGCATTACGGAATAATGTTCTCTAATGAAAATATGGCTGGCGTCCGACATTAGCACGGAATCAACAATGGACTGTTCGGAGCGTAATCCACTAGAGAATGTCGGAAAATGACCGATGGAAATAGGCTAAGTGGTCTCGCTTCGAGGGTACGACTGGGCTTTCTTTTGAATGACGTTTTCGACTCAGATGACAAATTCATTTTCGGCAGGTCCTGCCTTTTCTTTTTCAACGCCGTTTCGTTTTCAACTCCATGGCGAGTCCGAATGGCGACTAAACCAACTTAAGAATAAGATGGGTGACATTTGTAATGAGATAAACATTTCGGCGTCATCTTGGCCTTTTCTTAAAGGGAATTTTTGTAAGCTAATACAATAAATAGCTGAATGAAGTCATTTTTATGATGTTTAATAAACTTAAGAAATGATTACAAAAGGAGATCAGAATATGTCTACTTTAAAAACTTTATTCTACATTTTCTTATATATATATATATATAGAGAGAGAGAGAGAGAATCGCCGACTGACGCCAATTCGGTCAGGTTTCAATCCTGGATAAAAAGCAATCGGCTGTCTAACCGTACTGATGAGCTGTGATACAGCGAAACAGATCTGTCTTCGGATATATATATATATATATATATATATATATATATATATATATATATATTATAAAAAAGTCAAAGAATACGTAGATTAAAACCCAATGTTTTTAGCATTTACTTTTGTAAAGAGTGCTCGATACAGAGTAGAGCTTAATATAGCAAATTTTTATTACAATAGTTTCTAAAAGCTTTATATCCCTGCACAAAAATTTTCATGTTTCAGAAAGATATTGTGTTTCTTCAGGTAATGTGCTAAAATAAATGTTGGAAATGCTTTATTTTGAAAATATAAGATGAATTTATGGTTATATACAAATTAGAGAATGCCAGAAGGAGTAAATGTGTCATTATTGTTCACTCAAAAATGAGAATTATGTAACTATGGAGTTTCAACATTTGGGTCGTGAAAGGAAGTAGGATGGCTTGGTGTCTAGACATGGCATTTTTTTAATTTTGTCTACATAAGATACATAGTGAGACCTTAGATTTTTTAAATGGGTAGACAATAATTTCCAACAGCAGGTTGGATTTTAGGTTTTTTATTGAACGTTAAATTTTTTTTTACTACTATCTCATGAGTCTTTACTCATGACATAGTAGGTGTTATAGTACCCTATCTGCATTGGAATGAACTCTTCCTCCTTCATAAATACTAACCTGTGAGACTTCCTAATAAATACTAACCTGTGAGACTTCCTATATATATATATATATATATATATAAACCTATTTATAAATGGAACTTTGTGTCTGTGTGTGTATATCCGTTACCTATAGACTCCGAAACGGCTGAACAAATTTTCTTAAAAATTTACACAGTTGTACTATAAGCGTCTGCAAGTGTTCTTAGCTAGGTTTTGTGTCGAGATACCCCGGATAAATATCGAAAATCGATAATATATATATATATATAACTTTCATTACACCCGAGAAACGCCGAGCTATACTGCTCATATATACATATATATATATATATATATATACTGGACTTTCCCACAGCTTTCATACAGTACCGAAGTTTTCAGAACCAAAGAGACAGTCAGTCAGTTAAAGTGCCATACGTGATACACGCTTAGGTGATCATGTCTCGAAAGAGACATGACTGACTGGGAAGAAGATTATCCCGCAGTAGGTTGCCATTGCTTTCTGCGGTACATTGGTTGCCTACCAAGGCTATAGAACCCAGTCTGTCCTGCTATTTAACCCATAACTGGAAGGAAGAGACGGATTAATACCTTTCCCAAGGGTATTTGCGCGTAAGTGAATACAATGGATTCAACTGGAATTCGAACTCGGCTCCCCGGTTTCTCGTTCCGAGCCGATATCCACTGTACCACAACGCACATAGACAGACTGCTTAAATATAACTTTTTACAGTAATGTTGACGCAGTGTAACTTGACAGTTCGGACGGACACTTTTATCTGCTGACTAATAACACTCTTATTTTGTATATATGTTCTGTTATTTCAATACATTGGCTCAACCCACCGTCTTCTTTTCGTGCTTTTCTTCCTGGCCACAACACTTTACAGGAGAAAATGGACTACTATTGTCATATTTAGACCTGAGCTATTCAGTCCTCGCTTTCCGTTTCCGATAGAGTTCAAACGCGTCTCACGATACTTGTAAGGGACAAATTATTTTCCAACCTTCAACCTCTTTCTCACAGACGGGATACAGAGAGCTTCGTAATCCGTTAGTAAGCTTTACGAGAAGAGCTTCTTACCGCGAACCACAGCTCTCTGGAACCGACTTGTTTCCCTGATAGTTACAATCTTAACCTGATCATGTCTAGAGTTAACTGTTATATTTTCCTCCCGTCTTTAAACTGCTTCTTGACGTAAAATTATGGCTTGAATGCTTAGGTTAGAATTAGGATTAAATAATTATGGTATCCTCTTCTTCATGTGTTGTGTCCTTTCAGGACGTAGGTAATCATAGCCTCCCTACGGCTCTGTCTCTTGTCGCTGCTTTTCCCTATCTCTCCTTCTCTTTCTCCGACCTGTAAGTATTAAGTTCTCCAGGCCTTCTTTCCTCATTACGTGTCCCAGGAACCTCGTTTGTCTCTTCCTGATATTTAGTATGAGTTTTCTCCTCGTTTGCATCCTTTCTAACACCTCATCGTTGCACTCGTGCTCCGTCCATGGTATCCTCAGCATCCTTCTGTAAAACCACATTTCTGCTGCTTCAAGCCTCTCCTTCATCTTTGGTGAGATCGTCCAGTATTCACTTCCATACAGAAGGACAGATATCACATAGCAATCCAGCACTCTCTTCTTTGTTTCTAATGAAACTTTCCTATCTTTCAGTACTCTGATTTATGGTATACTTAGGTATGTTGTATTTTTTTTTATCGTATCACCCCGAGCAAGGCGGTAACGCCACTGATGTGGCGGGGCTTACTTAAGAGTGAAAAGATTGGAAAAGAGAAAGCCGGAAACCACATGCTAAACAGGGAACAAGGGATGAGCCTCTTAACCTGTTCAATAGACGTGGGTGGAGTGTGAACCGGGCGCTAGATAGATCTATCTACTCCAATTGAAAAAAATACAAAGTGAGAAGATTGGAAAAGAGAAAGCCGGAAACCACATGCTAAACAGGGAACAAGGGATGAGCCTCTTAACCTGTTCAATAGACGTGGGTGGAGTGTGAACCGGGCGCTAGATAGATCTATCTACTCCAATTGAAAAAAATACAAAGTGAGAAGATTGGAAAAGAGAAAGCCGGAAACCACATCCTAAACAGGGAACAAGGGATGAGCCTCTTAACCTGTTCAATAGACGTGGGTGGAGTGTGAACCGGGCGCTAGATAGATCTATCTACTCCAATTGAAAAAAATACAAAGTGAGAAGATTGGAAAAGAGAAAGCCGGAAACCACATGCTAAAAGGGAACAAGGGATGAGCCTCTTAACCTGTTCAATAGACGTGGGTGGAGTGTGAACCGGGCGATAGATAGATCTATCTACTCCAATTGACAATTGTATGAACAACAATTAAGTATTGTGTGGGTCATTTATTTTAGATATATAGTAATTATTTTTTAAAATTATGTTGGAGTATAAGTTACAAATGAAACATTATAATTAATTAAATTTTAAAGAAAATTATTTTGTCTGAGTCAGGTACATAGTGGGACCGTACAATACTTAAATAGGTAAAAAACAATTTTTAACAGTAGATTAGATTTTTCTTCTTTTTTTTTTTTTAACTACATCATGAGTACAGTGGCTGGAATATTTATGTTAGAATTAGGATTAAATAAATATGGTATATTGTTACGTGTTAAGTGCAACAAAAGAAAAAAATGTTGATTAACCAAAACTCACAGATAAATCACCAACATATATTTAATTTACTAAAGACATTAAATAAAAATATTTACAAATATACAGTTTTTGCATTCGAAATGAAAAACAGAGTTTACTACTGGCAGGCGAAGTGTTATAAAGGAGAAGGGCGGTGTCAAATATCTTTACCCAGTTAAGGTAGCGAAGAAGTTTAAGTGCTATAGTTTTTGGAAATCCTCAAATGTGTATATAAAGAATAATTATTAGTTCGGTCAATGAAAGAATCATAAATATATATTTATCCATATAGTTCCATGAGGTTCACTTTCAGGTTTTAGTTGATCGGCGACTTTTCTTAGAGATTCTTTTGGCTGGATATAAATCCTTGAATCAAAGCCGGAGTTGATAATGTCAGCAAATCCTTGTAACAACTAACTACTCTCTTCCCAAAGTCTATTTTTATAGGGGTTAACACCTAATTTGCATATTCTAGAATCCTTTAGAATTCTCTCGATTTTATTGGAACATTCTGGCATCATATAAAACGTTCTATTCTTAATTCCTCTATTTTTACGGCTATTTCATGAATTAAAACCTTTTTGTAATAACAAGTAGGAATCAATAGAATCCCTTACTACAACTTTTTAGACATTATTAACATTATTTTTGTATATAAATGTATCCTCGTAACAATATTAAAGTATATTGTAGTTATGAAAACTAATTAAATATTGTGTGAGTCATTTATTTTTTAATTTTTAAGTTATATTAGAACATCTAATCTAAACTTATTTATAAATGGAACTTTGTGTGAATGTGTATGTGTGTGTCCGTTACCTATAGACTCCGAAACGGCTGAACCGATTTTCTTGAAAATTTACACAGTTGTACTATAAGCGTCTGCGAGTGTTCTTAGCTAGGTTTTGTATCTAGGTACTCCCGATAAATATCGATAATCGAAAAAATGGGGTTATAGAAGGAGTGGTCCGATTTTAATCAAATTTGATACACTCATAGACAAAGACATAAGAAACGATATTCAAAAGTTTCAAGGTTGAAGTTCTTACAATAGTGCAGAAAATCGATAATATATATATATATATATATATATATATATATATATATAAGGCAAGATGTTTGTGTGTGTGTGTCTGTTTATCTGTCTGTATGTCCTTTATACAAATCCACAATTTTTATCCGATTCTCACCAAACTTCACACAAATATTTTTTAGGCTGAGTCTGAGCTCCAGGACCATGGATTAGTTTTAAAGCATTCATTCCACCTGAGCAACGCCGGGCTATACTGCTAGTATTTTATGGATGAAACATTGTAGTTTGTTTTTAATTTAAGAGAGAATTATTTTGTCTGGGTATGATACATTGTGGGGACATACATTATTTAAATGGGCAGACAACAATCATTAACGGTTGGGTGGACTTCAGATTTTTTGTTTGTTTGCTTTTTAAATTAGATTTAGTATTACCTCATGAGTAAAGTGGGTGAAATGTATAGTTTAGAATCAGGATTTTAATAATTATGGTATAATGAGGTATCGTTTCAAAAACCAATTCAGTATTGTGTGGGTCATTTATTTTGGTAAAATAATTTTTAAGTTATATTGGAGCATAAGCTAACAATGAAACATTTCAATTAATTAAATTTTAGTGATCTTTTTTATGAGTAAAGGGGCTAGAATTTTTAGGTTGGAATTAGAACTGAATAATTTTAGTACACTAAACATATATTGTAGTTACGAAAACCAACTAGTATTTTGTGGGTCATTTATTTTAGTAAAATACATTTTAATTATTATGTTATATTGGAGCACAAATTGTAAATGAAACATTATGATACAGTAAATTTTAACGAAAAGTATTTTCAATGTTTACATAAAACGGTTAATTTATCTCTACGGTTCAATAGTTCGCCATTATAAGGGAACCTTAAAATTTGCAGCTTTTCACTTACAGTATTGTTCTGAAACATGAAAATTTTTGTGTAGTGATATAAAGCTTTTATAAATCATTGTAATAACAAAAGTAATATATATTATGTTTTAGAACATGTACAATTTTTTTATATATCCACTACAAATCGTACATTTGCTTCGACATTGAAACTTCAATGTCTCATCAGGTGATGTGGACAGGAATGGAAAGCCTCTTTTCTTATATTTGGTGAGTTGTGTGTGGGATGTTGGTGGGGGTTAGTGATAAGGGAATAAGTCTTGTAAATTGTCCGTTTGAATTTTGAAGAAAGTAGTGAGGGTAGTGAATATAGTTGATTAATGAGTGTCTTGGAATATTGTAGACAGATTTAACATTAGCAGATAGGATGTAAGTTTTTTTATTATCTTTCGACTAGATAATATATATATAAGTTGAATGTATAAATCAGAATCCGAAAAGATGAATAAAATAAGTTAAGGGAAAGAAGATGAATGATTTAATGACCGAGAGTATATATATGAGTTGAATATATGGATCGGAATCTGACAAGATGAATAAAATAAGTAAAGGACAAGTAGGAAAAAAGTGTCTTTAATCTAACATGTTTCACTTTAACAAACTTCTTCAGAACATACGGCGACCATGCTTTGTCAGATGTGACACGATAACCAGGCGTATATTAAGGTGCTTTGTAAAATATGTATTTTATTATCATAGATTAAAATAGAAAATGGTTAAGAATAGAAAATAGATTAGGTGACACGATAACTAGGCGTATATTAAGGTGCTTTGTAAAATATGTATTTTATTATAATAGGTTAAAATAGAAAATGGTTAAGAATAGAAAATAGATTAGGTGACACGATAACTAGGCGTATATTAAGGTGCTTTGTAAAATATGTATTTTATTATAATAGGTTAAAATAGAAAATGGTTAAGAATAGAAAATAGATTAGGTGACACGATAACTAGACGTATATTAAGGTGCTTTGTAAAATATGTATTTTATTATAATAGGTTAAAATAGAAAATGGTTAAGAATAGAAAATAGATTAGGTGACACGATAACTAGGCGTATATTAAGGTGCTTTGTAAAATATGTATTTTATTATAATAGATTAAAATAGAAAATGGTTAAGAATAGAAAATAGATTAGGTGACACGATAACTAGGCGTATATTAAGGTGCTTTGTAAAATATGTATTTTATTATAATAGATTAAAATAGAAAATGGTTAAGAATAGAAAATAGATTAGGTGACACGATAACTAGGTGTATATTAAGGTGCTTTGTAAAATATGTATTTTATTATAATAGATTAAAATAGAAAATGGTTAAGAATAGAAAATAGATTAGGTGACACGATAACTAGGCGTATATTAAGGTGCTTTGTAAAATATGTATTTTATTATAATAGATTAAAATAGAAAATGGTTAAGAATAGAAAATAGATTAGGTGACACGATAACTAGGCGTATATTAAGGTGCTTTGTAAAATATGTATTTTATTATAATAGATTAAAATAGAAAATGGTTAAGAATAGAAAATAGATTAGGTGACACGATAACTAGGCGTATATTAAGGTGCTTTGTAAAATATGTATTTTATTATAATAGATTAAAATAGAAAATGGTTAAGAATAGAAAATAGATTATGTGACACGATAACTAGGCGTATATTAAGGTGCTTTGTAAAATATGTATTTTATTATAAAAGATTAAAATAGAAAATGGTTAAGAATAGAAAATAGATTAGGTGACACGATAACTAGGCGTATATTAAGGTGCTTTGTAAAATATGTATTTTATTATCATAGATTAAAATAGAAAATGTTTAAGAATAGAAAATAGATTATGTGACACGATAACTAGGCGTATATTAAGGTGCTTTGTAAAATATGTATTTTATTATCATAGATTAAAATAGAAAATGGTTAAGAATAGAAAATAGATTAGGTGACACGATAACTAGGCGTATATTAAGGTGCTTTGTAAAATATGTATTTTATTATCATAGATTAAAATAGAAAATGGTTAAGAATAGAAAATAGATTAGGTGACACGATAACTAGGCGTATATTAAGGTGCTTTGTAAAATATGTATTTTATTATCATAGATTAAAATAGAAAATGGTTAAGAATAGAAAATAGATTATGTGACACGATAACTAGGCGTATATTAAGGTGCTTTGTAAAATATGTATTTTATTATAAAAGATTAAAATAGAAAATGGTTAAGAATAGAAAATAGATTAGGTGACACGATAACTAGGCGTATATTAAGGTGCTTTGTAAAATATGTATTTTATTATAATAGATTAAAATAGAAAATGGTTAAGAATAGAAAATAGATTAGGTGACACGATAACTAGGTGTATATTAAGGTGCTTTGTAAAATATGTATTTTATTATAATAGATTAAAATAGAAAATGGTTAAGAATAGAAAATAGATTAGGTGACACGATAACTAGACGTATATTAAGGTGCTTTGTAAAATATGTATTTTATTATAATAGGTTAAAATAGAAAATGGTTAAGAATAGAAAATAGATTAGGTGACACGATAACTAGGCGTATATTAAGGTGCTTTGTAAAATATGTATTTTATTATAATAGATTAAAATAGAAAATGGTTAAGAATAGAAAATAGATTAGGTGACACGATAACTAGGCGTATATTAAGGTGCTTTGTAAAATATGTATTTTATTATAATAGATTAAAATAGAAAATGGTTAAGAATAGAAAATAGATTAGGTGACACGATAACTAGGCGTATATTAAGGTGCTTTGTAAAATATGTATTTTATTATAATAGATTAAAATAGAAAATGGTTAAGAATAGAAAATAGATTATGTGACACGATAACTAGGCGTATATTAAGGTGCTTTGTAAAATATGTATTTTATTATAAAAGATTAAAATAGAAAATGGTTAAGAATAGAAAATAGATTAGGTGACACGATAACTAGGCGTATATTAAGGTGCTTTGTAAAATATGTATTTTATTATCATAGATTAAAATAGAAAATGTTTAAGAATAGAAAATAGATTATGTGACACGATAACTAGGCGTATATTAAGGTGCTTTGTAAAATATGTATTTTATTATCATAGATTAAAATAGAAAATGGTTAAGAATAGAAAATAGATTAGGTGACACGATAACTAGGCGTAT
>JBBBDQ010001075.1:1925000-1947500 GCA_037127315.1 Ascarosepion bandense | reverse complement strand
AAAATAATTGGTTGTTTTGTTTTATGGCATATCAACCTCGGCAGGTCATTTATTGCCAACTAAATTTTATTTATTTATTGCTGGTAATAACTTTTTCTTTCAACAATTTATTGTTGTTTTTATATAAGTTTTGTGTCTAGTAATACTTTCTTTCTTTTCGAGTATTAAGATTCATTGGGACTTGTTTTTAAGGGTAGGGTCCCTAAATCCTACGCTCTTATTTAACCCATAACTGGAGGGAAGGGACGGATTAATACAAGGGTACCAGTGTTTAAGTGAATGCTATGAATTCAACTGGAATTCGAACTCGGCTCACCGATTTCTCTTTCCGAGCCGATATCCACTGCACCACAAAGCACACCCGTCACTAAACGCTTACAGCACCTGGTATTCCCAAGCGGTCACCCATCTAAGTACTGACCAGGCTCAACGTTGCTTAACTTCGATGATAGAGCGAGAACCGGTGTATTCAACGTGATATTGCCCTAATCCTAAAATCAATGAAAATTGTAAGACAGATAAGAAAAGTATGAGATAAATAGATATAAAAATATAATATATATAGATATGAAAATACTGAAATAGTTGATTTTCTAAGCACCGCTTGGATGTGGCACAAGGCCGAAAGTTTGGGGTACCCAGTGAGGATCGAACTCGCTAGTCAGTTGTAATAGGTGCCCGTAAGAGAAGTTTGCTAACCATTACACCAAGTCGGGGTGCCCAAGATATGGAAATACTGAGATAGAGTGATATATAGATATGCAGATGTGAATAGACGGAAATAGATTCTGACAAGTAAATAAGCCATAAATGTGAATGCTAGAATATCAACCGTGACACGTAACTGTTGGAAAGTAGTGACTTCTTTGTGAAAATAGCAACAACAAAAAAAAAAAAAAAAAAAAAAAACTAAACAAGTTTCCCTCGTCTTCTCTTATAAGCTGCATACCTTCAGGGCGTGGCCGATCATTTTTTGTCACTTTTCCCTTTTCCCCTGTTGACCCTAACGACGTTTGACTCTTCGCCATCACTCTTAGTTCACTCCTCTGTCGGCAGACAGTCACTTAAATGCCATACGGGATACACACTTGAACGATCATGTCTTTTTCGACCCATGGCGGAATATTTCCCCACAGTCTTCTTCTTCTATGTGCCTTGTCCTTTCAGGACGTAGGCGATCATGGTTTCCACGTCTCCCTATTTCTGGTGGATCTTAGCACACTTTCTCCTGTTACACCACGCAACCCCCATTCTGTCATCTACCTGCTCAGGCCCTTCAAATATGTTATTCGCTGCTTTCCCCTGTCTCTTTTCCTCTGTATCTGACCTGTTAGTATCAGGTTCTCTAATACCTCCTTCCTCATTGCATGTCCCAAGAATTTTAGCTGTCTTTTCCTGATGCTCAGTATTAATTTCCTTTTCGTTTCCACCCTTTTGAAAACCTCATCTTTGCTCATATACTCGATCTATAATATCTGCAGCATCCTTCTGTAGAACCACATTTCAGTTGCTTAAAATTTTTCCTTCATCTTTGATGGTATTGTCCAGCATTCACTGCCATATTGAAGAACTGACATCACATAAAAATCCAGTACTCGTTTCTTTGTTTCTCGCGAAATTTTCCTGTCTCTTAATACTTTACTCAGCTTCTGAAACTCGTCCTTTGCCATGCCCATTTGCCTTTGGATATCTGTGTCGCACTTTCCTCCTTCTGTTAGAACATTTCCTAGGGATTTAAATTTTTGTGCCTGCTTGATGTTAGTATCCCTCACTTGTATTTGGCATTTTGGGCTGCTCTTATCGAACTCATTCTGTCGTGCTATTTAACTCATAG
This sequence comes from Ascarosepion bandense, assembly GCA_037127315.1. NCBI lineage: Eukaryota > Metazoa > Mollusca > Cephalopoda > Sepiida > Sepiidae > Ascarosepion > Ascarosepion bandense. The sequence continues at coordinate 1,945,666 of JBBBDQ010001075.1, read as the reverse complement.
CTGGAGGGAGAAGAGATGGATTCATACCTTTTCTCAAGGGTATTTGTCTGTAAGTGAATACAGCAAATTCAACTGAAATTCGATGTTGGGTCTGTGATTTCTCATTTCGAGCTGATATACAATTCACCCCAATACACGACGATGAAAAAATATAAAATGAATGGCATCCATAAAAACATTAAATTTGGCATTTATATTACACTAGCAATATAGCCCGGCGTTGCTCGGGTGCAATGAAAGCTTTAAAACTAATCCATGGTCCTGGCGCTCAGACTTATTTGGACGTTAGCACGAAAGACTAAAAAGCAATAATTGTTTCCAGTTAAAGCGAAACCGTAGACTGAAAGAAAAAATAAATGGATGTAAGTCAAATTTTGATTTCCTGGTATCGATATCAAGTAAGTTTTTCTCGTCTTAAACTGAATTTTGCAGTTTAAATAAAGTCCTCCGAGTAAATGATATTATGGCTGAGACTAAGAACTACAATTATACCTATTTAGAGCCAAATCCGAAGCAAAAACTAAAATAAAAGGGGCTGAAAAAATACAGACATACAGGCAAAGAAACAGACAGACAGACAGACACACACACACACACACACATTTATATATATATATATTATCAATTTTCTGCACTATTGTAAGAACTGCAACCTTGAAACTTCTGAATATCGTTTCTTATGTCTTTGTCTATGAGTGTATCAAATTTGATTAAAATCGGACCACTCCTTCTATAACCCCATTTTTTTCGATTATCGATTTTCGATACTTATCGGGGGTACCTCGACACAAAACCTAGCTAAGAACACTCGCAGACGCTTATAGTACAACTGTGTAAATTTTCAAGAAAATCAGTTCAGCCGTTTCGGTGTCTATAGGTAACGGACACACACAGAGACACACACACAGAGACAAACTTCCATTTATAAATAAGTTTAGATTCTTCTTCTTCTATGTGCCTTGACCCTTCAGGACGTAGGCCATCATGGCTTTCCAGCTCTCCCTATCCATGGTGGCTCTCAGCAAGCTTTTACTTGTTGCACCACGCAAACCCCGTTCTGCCATCCACCTACTCAGGCCAGTCAAGTACGTTACACGCTGTTTTCCCCTGTCTCTCCTTCCCTCTATCTGGCCTGTTCGTATCAGGTTCTCCAAGCTCTCCTTCCTCATTGCATGTCCCAGAAACTTCAGCTGTCGCTTCCTGATGCTCAGTATTAATTTTCTTTTATAGTGTTGTAAGTTATATATATTATTTCAAATGTTATTTTTTGTGGTTACTCGTATTTGAGTAGAACATCTCTCGTTTATTCAATGTTTATTCAGCTACCAGTCTGCAGATTTAAGAGAACTTAATAAATAAAATGTACTCTCCAGCAGTATTTGAACTTGTGTCCTCTTTTGTAAGAGGAACCACCATTTGATCTACTATTCAAAACAAAATCTAGCAAGCAAGCAAGGTTCTATTTGTTTTTAATGCACATTGACTTGTTTAGATATTTCTTCTGGAGCCTTTTCTTCTAAGTTTCATATCTGAATGGTTAAAAGTGGTGCTTCTCAAACTATGGTTTGCAACCCACTGGTGGGTTGCAAACGGAATATTAGTGGGTTGTAAAATTTATACCAGAATTACGAATTAGCTTCGACTAAACGCTATCTGTTGAGATAGTTCAAGATTCGAGCTTTCATTGTCAGGCTGTTCTATTAAGCAATACGTTGTTTTGGCGAGCTTAATGAATCAAGGTGGGTCATGCTCTCCAATAATTCGCTATCGTAAAAAGTTAATCAATTTTCACCTATTCATACAGTAATTTAGCTGTAGTATTGGTTGCATGAGTTGATTGCAGAATCTTAACTTTTCATTATAATCTAATATTTTTATATTTCTAGGTATCCTTTGATTATATGTAAATATAATGTGCCCCCAGCTCCTATGCCTATTCTATTTCAATTTTAGTTAAATATCTGTGATCAAAAGTTAAATATCTTCTTACAATTGATATCTCGAAATAAATAAAAACAATTAGTGCGACGTGGAGGTCCAAAGACGTATTGGCATGGCCAAAGACGCATTTCAGAAGTTAACCTGAGTACTGGAAGACAGGAAAATTTCATTAAAAACAAAGAAAATAGTGCTGGATTGGGATGTGATATCTGTCCTTCTGTATATAAGTGAATGCTGGACAATCTCACCGAAGATGAAGGAGAGGCTTGAGGCAGCGGAAATGTGGTTTTACAGAAGGATGCTGAGGATAACATGGAGAGAGCACGTGTGCAAAGAGGAGGTGTTGGAAAGGATGCAAACGAGAAGAAAACTCATAGTAAATATCAGGAAGAGACAAATGAGGTTCCTGGGACACGTAATGAGGAAGGAGGGTCTAGAGAACTTAATACTCACAGGGCGGATAAAAGGAAAGTGAGACAGGGGAATGCAACGCAAGACGTACTTGTTAGGTCAGAGCAAATGGATGGTGGAGCGGGGTTTAGAAGAGATAGCAAGAGAAATATTATTGAAAGCGACAAGAGACAGAACCAAGTGGAAGTCCATGATCGCCTTACGTCCTGAAAGGACACGGCACATGAAGAAGAAGACAGTTATCGAGAATTAAAAGTTGACTTGCTCAGATATTTCTTCATCCTAAACCAACATTCTCTTTAAAGATGACTAGGTAAAAGAAATTTCCCGCAGAACGTTGCTGTTTCTTTCTGCGGTAGACTGGTTGACAACCAAGGCTGTCAAACCCATAGCTGGAGGGAGAAGAGATGGATTTATATATTTTCCAAAGGGTATTTGCTCATAAAAGAAGTCAACGAGAATTTGAATTCGGCTCTCCGTTTTCCCATTATCGAGACGATGTGCTCCTCAATGCACATCTCTTTTTCTTCTATGTGCCTTTCAGGACGTAGGCGATCATGGCTTTCCACGTCTCTCTATCCCTAGTGGCTCTTAGCACGCTTTCTCCTGTTACAATACACAACCTTCTTTTTGCCATTCACCTGCTCAGGCCCTTCAAATATGCTTTCCTCTGTCTTCTTTTCCTCTTTTTGTGGCCTGTTAGTATCAGGTTCTCCAAGCCCTCCTTCTTCATTGCATGTCCCAGGAAATCATCATTGCTCACATGCTCAATCCATGATATCCGCAGCATCCTTCTGTAGAACCACACTTCATTTGCTTCAAGTTTTTCCTTCGCCTAAACTCATATAGAAGAATATCCGCTGTTTTCAGCTGGTTTCCCTTCTTGTAACACGTCTCCCGTGTATTTGCCCTTTTTACTCGGGGTCGTGGCATAGACAGTTGAATATATTCAGTCTACCCTCGTCAATTGACCAAAGGCCGTAAAAATTCCTTAAAGGTCATCAGCAGCGATAAACAGCTGAAGAAGCCTGGAGAACACAACGATTGAAATGTTGTGGCTATATAACGGAGTTCATCTCAGGGTTCTCGACAGGCTCAAGAAGAGAATTTGTAATGTGATCGATCCATACCTGGCAGCTCGCTTGACTCAAGTCACTTTCTCACCGGCGGAATGTGGCTTACCTCTGTCTTTTCTATAAATATTTTCATGGATTCTGCTCCGACAAACTTAGGTTACTGGTGCCCCCTCCTCATGAATTTAATCGAGCAACCATATTGGCATAAAAGGTCTCACCCTCATTCAGGCGGAAAAAACTTCCTAGCCCGACTCAGTGACCCAACCTTCCTAGCAGAGGAATTAGCTAATGATTCAAATTTGATTCTTTTTAGATAAAAATGTATTGCTCTTTTTTTTTAATCTACATTCATAGTGTTTTTTGTTTTTGTTTTTGATTTTTTTTTTGTATATAGCTGTAACCATAACTGGAACTACCACCCTGGGTCAGGATGATTTGGGAACAATATCAATTAAGAAGGTACTCCCTCACCACCGAAAACTCCCAATCTCCCGATCCAAAGCTTTGCTGCCAGATACCCTTTATCTTAGGCATCGAAGGAACAATATCAGTATATAACAATTTAGCACTTAATGGCAATAGGAAACCGATACCCCACTTTAAATCCAGTAAAATCTTATATGAAAAAGTACGTCATGAATGGAAAAGATACATGATTGTCAAAGCATGAATAAAGCATAGCACCCAAGGAAGGACATTAGGAAGTAGTAATTCTGGGGTAATCAGTACAGTACTTGTAGAAGAGACAGAGGGAAGCCACATCCCGCCGGTGAGAAAGTGGCTGGATTCGAGTTGCAGGGTCGGGACCAATCACATTACAGTTTCTCCTTTGGAGCCTGTCGAGAATCCTTAGACGAACAGCAGGTGCGCCTGACCAGATATGACGAACAGCATGGGCGCCTGACCACATATGACGAACAGCAGAGGCGCCTGGCCAGATATGACGAACAGCATGGGCGCCTGACCAGATATGACGAACAGCATGGGCGCCTGACCAGATATGACGAACAGCATGGGTGCCTGACCAGATATGACGAACAGCAGGGGCGCCTGACCAGATATGACGAACAGCAGGGGCGCCTGACCAGATATGACGAACAGTATTCTCTGCACGACCGGATGTTTGAATTGAGTATCCTTTATCCGAAATTCCCCAAATCCGAAAATCTTCAAATTCTAAAAGTTAACTTGCTACAGATAGAAAATTTAAGAAAGCCCTGAGAAGGCTCCGAGATGATGTACAGCTGTTGTAAGTGACCTCATCTGTCCTGGGTAGGGGTTGCCGCGTCCAGCTATATGACTGACATTGGCGCCAGTTTTTTTTTTTTTTTTTTTTTTTTGGCGATTATCACAGCAACATCTTCCTTTTGTATTCAAAAATGTTTTGCTGAGATTAATTTTTTCGTTGAAAAATGTGTTATGGTGATAATTTGTTCTTCAAAAATATATATTTTTCTATAAAAGCGTATTTTTATACTTCATAGTATCAGGCCTTTGATTGGGAGGTTGTGAGGAGCATGAACCACCTCTTAATTGCTGTTACTCCCAGGTCCACCCTGATTCAGAGTGGTAGCACCTGGTAGGGTCCCAGCTATGGGCAAATAGTTAACCCCAAAAATGGAGTCAAAGCACTGTGAAAGTATAAGAATAAATATACTTTTATAGGAAAATATAAATTTTTAAAGAAAAAATTAATTACTAGCACATATTGTTGAAGGAAAAAAAATTATTGCCATTATACATTTTTAAACTAGAAGACAATTTCAGTTATTTTAATAAAAAATAATTTTTCTTCAAAATCTGACTAAATCAACCTTTTCACTATAATCGAACGTTAAAATAATACCTTAAAACTCTACTTTTTTCGTATTAAATAACCCACCAGAGGTTGATATGCCATAACACTCACTTAAATATAAATATAAATTTGTGTGGACGAGATACCAGTGAAAAGCATACATCAGAGCAGTTGCCATGAAAATATTTGTAGAAAAGACAGTGGGGAGCCACATCACGTTGGTGAGAAAGTGACTGAATTTGAAATGCAAGTCAGGACTTATTACACTGTAGATCCTTCTTTGATTTTTTTAGGGAGCCTCGAGGTGAATAGCAGGAGCAGCCTACCAGATATTTCTAGCAGTAGATGCTCCAAAGACTCCAAAGGTGAATCTGAAATGCGATCGGTCCAGACCTGGCAGCTCGACTCCAGCCACTTTCTCACCGGCGGAATGTGGTTTCCTCTGTCTCTTCTACAAATATTTTCATGGCTTCTACTCCGACGAATTTAGGTCACTGGTGTCCAGTCCTCAAAAATATACTCGAGCAACCAGACTGGCAACAAGGTCCCACTCTTTTGCAGTTAAAACTACCAAATGCAGCCGACAATTTTTCTCCATCAGATTCTTTTCTCGCACTTTCCGCCTGTAGGACTCCTGTATACTTGCTTTCCATACAACTATAACCACCAGGAATTTAAATGCAATGTCAATTCCCATCTCTTATCCACTTGACTCCAGTCCTTCCCTTGTCCTTTCAACATCACCCCGTGTATCTTGTTCTTTTCCTTTCTCTCTATCTTCGCAAATGTCCTCACACCTGTGTTCCCTTTCTTCTCTTGCTCTTTCTTCGACACCTTCTGTAACTGGTTCGTCTTTCTCTTCACTCGCCTCCTGCCTAAAATTTTACTCTCTTATGTAGCCACCTGCGCATCAGTGGCGGTACCGCCTTGATTTGGGTGAAATGATTTAAAAAAAACCCATAGATCCTATTTATTCGTTCTATTTCAGGTCGGTTGAGAGAGCGAGGCCAAGGAGGCGCAGTGTGTTGCGCTCAAAGAGACTTGCATCAGCCATGCTGATGATTGGCAGGAAAATTTCGCTATGGGGGTTGAAGAAGAGCAAATTTGTTCTGGAGGTATTGAAATTTACAAGCCATTTCTTGTCTCAGTTAACTGCTAGAAATAGAGAGAGAGGATGAGAGACCCAAGGAAGAGTGAGAGATAAAGAGAGAGAGAGAGAGAGAGATGAGAGAGAGAGAGAGAGAGAGACCGAGATGCTGACTATGCGACAAGGCTTTTCCTCTACATTATAAAGTCTGAATAAGTAACTATCTCTCTATTTCTCTCTTTCACTTTCTCTCTCTGTCTCTAACTCTCACTTACGGAAGGGAGTTCAACAGAGTAGAAGTGGCGGTTACATTTAACTATTTCGACGGTAAAAGGGTGGGACCTAGATGCCAATCTAGTAGCACGTTTAAATTCACGTGGTCGGAGCAACAGTAAAAAAAAAACAAAAACATTCTCACCAGAGTAGTTGCCATAAAAAAAAACTTGTAGAAAAGAAAAGGAAAGTCATGTCACATCAGAGAGAAAGCGACTGAAGTCGAGATGCCAAGTCAAGACTGGTTATATTGCAGATCCTTCTTTGGATTTTGTTGCGAACTTCAAGATGAATAACAGGAGAACTCGACCAGATATGGCAACAAAACTCAATGCATAGATGAATGGTAGGTTTATAAATGTGCAAGATGGATTCTGACAAGAAAACTAGCCTGACACAGAAACCCAACTTTGTTAGCGATAGATTCAATTACAGATCAGATATATCCATTCCACTTCAGGTCGTTTGAGAGAGCGAGGCCAAGGAGGCGCAGTGTGTTGCTCTCAAGGAGAGCTGCATCAGCTATCCTGATGACTGACAGAAAATGTTCTCTATAGTGGTTGAAGGAGAGTAGTTTTATTTTGGAAGCATTAAAATTTACAAGCCATTTCTTGCCCCAGTTAATCACTGATTAGAGGTCTGTTTCAAGAGCCGCAGCCAAGTTTACTTTTTCAGCCTTGTAAGATTTTCTATCGTGCCGGGAGTAAGTGGTGGTGTCATTTCTCACTATTCGTTTGAAATATTGATGCAACGCAGTCTCTCTTTCCTATTTTTCCCACATTTACTCTTATGTCCGATTAAATAACAAAAGTTATGGATATAAGCTTAAAAACTCACATAAATCTTTCGGCTTACTGAAGTTAAAGAATGACTGTATTCTGCTAATCCCCTAAGCGATTAGAGCCAGCCTGCCTGCCGAAACGTGAATATTTTTGGGAGCCAGTCACACTGTTAAGTAGTTCTTGACAAGTGCCGGAAAGATCTATCTAAACTTATTTATAAATGGAAATTTGTCTGTGTGTGTGTGTTTGTGTCTGTGTGTGTCCGTTACATATTGACTCCGAAACGGCTGAACCGATTTTATTGAAAATTTACACAGTTGTACTATAAGCGTCTGCAAGAGTTCTTAGCTAGGTTTTTTGTCGAGGTATCCCCGATAAATATCAAAAATCGATAATCGAAAAAATCGGGTTATAGAAGGAGTGGTCCGATTTTAATCAAATTTCATACACTCATAGACAAAGACATAAGAAACGATATTCAGAAGTTTCAAGGTTGCAGTTCTTACAATAGTGCAGAAAATCGATAATATATATATATATATATATATATATATATATATATATAAAAGGCAAAATGTTTGTGTGTGTGTGTCTGTTTATCTGCCTGTATGTCTGTATTTTTTCAGCTCTTTTATTTTAGCTTTTGCTTTGGGTTTGGTTCTAAGTAGGCATAATTGTAGTTCTTAGTCTCAGCCATGATACCATTTACTCAGAGGACTTAGTTAGCCTTCAAAATTCAGTTTATGACGAAAAAAACTTATTTGATATCGATACCAGGAAATCAAAATTTGACTTACATCCATTCATTTTTTTATTCAATCTACGGTTTCGCTTTAACTTGAAACAACTATTGGCTTTTAGTCTTTCGTGCCAACGTCCAAAGAGTCTGAGCTCCAGGACCATGGATTAGTTTTAAAGCTTTCATTACACCCGAGCAATACCGGGTTATATTGCTAGTTATTACTAAGACTAAATAAATACCGGCAAGAATATTCATGCTGCTACCGTTAGTGGTAAAACGAAAGAAAAATACAAAAGTTTGAAACATAGTAAGTAAATGTATAACGTACTGTTTCATCAATAATTTTTCGAGTCCTTGTCAAGAACTACTTAACAGAACGACTAACTCACAAAAATATTAACGTTTAGGCAGGCAGTTAGTCATTTTTAAAGTAGCATAGCCGGAAGATTTATGTTTTTTATCCGTATTTTCGACCCTCAACATTTGTCATTGAAAAATCAGGTTTTTCGGCAAGAACACAACTTTCCAAAAAATAACCGTTTTCATTTTTGTTTCATCAAAATAAGCACTCCAAATCTTCAGTATATTTTCGCGAATCCACACTGTTCTTGTGCTCTTTCAGATCTCATTCTGCTTCTCGCTTCATTAGTTTGTTTATGTGGCTCCTTAAACAGATTGTCCTATGGTTGGTTGGTTGTTTTGTTTTTATGGCATATCAACCTCGGCGGGTCATTTATTGCCAACTAAATTTTTTATTTATTTATTGCTGGTAATACCTTTTCCTTTTAACAATTTATTGATGTTTTTTACAGGTTTTGTGTCTACTAATACATTTTTTCTTTTAGAGTATCAAGATTCATTGGGATTTGTTTTTAAGGGCATATCCGTCACTAAATGCTTACAGCACCTGGTATTCCCAAGCGGTCACCCATCTAAGTACTGACCAGGCTCAAAGTTTGCTTAACCTCGGTGATCGAGCGAGAACCGGTCTATTCAACGGGATAGGTCATAAGCACGCACATCCGTCACTAAACGCTTACAGCACCTGGTATTCATTCATTAAGATTCGGTTGGTTGTTTTGTTTTTATGGCATATCAACCTTGGCGGGTCATTTATTGCCAACTAAATTTTTTATTTATTGTTGCTGGTAATACCTTTTTCTTTCAACAATTTATTGTTGTTTTTATATAAGTTTTGTGTCTAGTAATACTTTTTTCTTTTCGAGTATCAAGATTCATTGGAATTTGTTTTTATCGGCAGGGTCCCCAAATCCTACCCTTGTTATTTAATTCATAACTAGAGGGAAGGGACGGATTAATACCCGTGCTGAGTTTGAGTTTGAGTTTGAGTTTGTTTAACGGCATATCAACACCTCTGTGGGTTATTTAAAGCCAAAAAGGTGGAGTTTAAAGATATTTTTTAAAAATCTTCGGTTATCGTGAGAAGATTGATTTAGTCAGATTATAATGAAAATGTTTTGTTTTTATTCTTTTACTAGCAGTATAGCTCGGCGTTGCTCGGGTGTAATGAAAGCTTTAAAACTAACCCATGGTCCTGGAGCTCAGACTCAGCCTAAAGAATATTTGTGTGAAATTTGGTGAGAATCGGATAAAAATTGTGGATTTGTATAAAGGACAGACAGACAGACAAACAAACACACAGACACAAACATGTTTGTCTTTTTGTATATATATATATATTATCGATTTTCTGCACTATTGTAAGAACTGCAACCTTGAAACTTCTGAATATCGTTTCTTATGTCTTTGTCTATGAGTGTATGAAATTTGATTAAAATCGGACCACTCCTTCTATAACCCGATTTTTTCGATTATCGGGGATAACTCGACACAAAACCTAGCTAAGAACACTCGCAGACGCTTATAGTACAACTGTGTAAATTTTCAAGAAAATCGGTTCAGCCGTTTCGGAGTCTATAGGTAACGGACACACACACACACACACACACACACACAGACAAAGTTCCATTTATAAATAAGTTTAGATTTGATAATTTTAGAAAACTGAAAATGTCTTCTAGTCTTGTAATCAAAAATGTTTTGCTGTGAATATTTATGCCTTCAAAAACGTGTCATGGTAATTTTTTCTTCAAAAATGTATTGGTAATATTTTTCCCTCATAAATGTCTATTTTTCTATAAAAGTCTATTTTTATACTTTCAGTGTTTTGACCCCAGTTTGGAGGTTAACAACTCGTCTATAGCTGGGACCCTAACAGGTGTTACCACTCTGGGTCAGGGTGGACCTGAGAAGAAAAGCATTTAAGAGGTGGTTCCATGCTCCTCTCAACCACTCAACCACTCAACCAGAGGCCTTGCTGCCGGATGTAGTTTACCGTCTTACCCAGAATCACACCGCGCTGAGGTAACCCACTTACATAGTGATAGGCACACATATCAGCACGCCAACCAATAAAAAAAGATGAACTGAAAAGAATAAGCAGAAATATTGAAGAGACGTCAACATGTTTTTCTATGAAATTTTATTTGTAGTTACTTATTCTGGTGGTTGTAAACAATATCCGTTGCCATTTATTTCAGTCCAGCGATTGCAATGCAAAGCTTTGCCAAGGGAATTCTTTTTAATTGCTTCATTCCAGTAATGATGTCTGAAGCGAATGGGCGTTCGAATAAAGAGGCAACGATTCGCCCAAAATATATAAGTCGAACACTTGCATGCTCAGTGGAAGAAAAACAATTCGAAATTAACTGGATTGGAAGTTCCTAATAAAATCGGTATAATCAAATTTACTTTTGATTCGATTTTCAATTTAAACCTAAATATATATATATATATATATATATATATATATATATATATATATATATATATATATATATAAATCATTCATTTGTTATCAAATGACATCAGTTGACAAAGAGAATTGTACCAAAGTATACTTGTAAAATCTAGAAAATCTCATCTGCAATACTAAAACAGATTTAGAAGAGCGTGTAAATTGTATTTACTTAGACGGTAATGTATTTGAACTGCACTGGTGCGTACTACGACCGACAAGGAGGTGGGTAAAGATGATTTGGGGTTCCGAAAAATTCTTTATGACTCTCGTTATCTTGTAACCGTAGGGAGCTGGTTAATTTAAAACTGCACAATAACATGTTAATTTAATACTGCATGTGCATCAAATGAATTTATAAATATTCAATAATTACCGATATTGCAGTTTCATCAATGAAAGAATGAAGAAAATTTAGGGTGATTCGGACGAGTTCATTTTTTCTCCCTTGCCTTGTAACATTTTGCAAAGTAATAATAACAAAAGAACCATTTTATTTTTATTTAGGACTAGCAGTATAGATCGGCGTTGCTCGGGTGTAATGAAAGCTTTAAAACTAATCCATGGTCCTGGAGCTCAGACTCTTTGGACGTTGACACGAAAGACTAAAAAGCAATAGTTTCCAGTTAAAGCGAAACCGTAGACTGAAAGAAAAATGAATGAATGTAAGTCAAATTTTGAATTCCTGGTATCGATATCAAATTTTCTGCACTATTGTAAGAACTGCAACCTTGAAACTTCTGAATATCGTTTTTTATGTCTTTCTCTATGAGTGTATGAAATTTGATTAAAATCGGACCACTCCTTCTATAACCCGATTTTTTCGATTATCGATTTTCGATATTTATCGGGGATAACTCGACACAAAACCTAGCCAAGAACACTCGCAGACGCTTATAGTACAACTGTGTAAATTTTCAAGAAAATCGGTTCAGCCGTTTCGGAGTCAATATGTAACACACACACACACACACACACACACACACACACACAGAGTTCCATTTATAAAATAAGTTTAGATTATCCACTAGCAATAAATGCTAAAAATAGTATGAAATAAATTATTTCCTTAAAAATAACTGGGGTGGCCTAATTGTTATGGCCGGTAGTGTATATAATTTATAAATTAAAGAAGATAAAGTTGATTCACTGTGTCGAACGAGCAACCAGTCTACCTCAGAAAGTAATGGCAAACTACTCCGGGATAATCTTCTGCCCAGTTAGTCATGTCTCTTTTGTGACATGATGGCCAAAACGTTTATTGCTTATGGCATTTTACTGACTGATTGACAGATCAAGGTCTCATTAGTTTACAGATGGGCCCTGGGTATGATAATAAACTGCATCCGGCAGCAAGGCTTCTGATTGGGAGTTTGTGAGGAGCATGGAACCATTTCTTAATTGCTGTTGTTCTCAGGTCCACGCTAACCAGGAGTTCTAGTACCAGTTAGGGTTCCAGCTATGGAACCCTAACTGGTACTAGAACTCCTGGTACTAGAACTGGTACTAGAACTGGTATTCAGAACTGGTACTAGAACTCTTGTGGGTTACCTCAGCGCTTATTCTTTTCAGTTCATCTTTTTTTATTGGTTGGCGTGTTCTCTTTGCGTGTTGATATGTGTGCCTATCACTATGTAAGTGGGTTACCTCAGCGCGGTGTGATTCTGGGTAAGACGGTAAACTACATCCGGCAGCAAGGCCTCTGGTTGAGTGGTTGAGAGGAGCATGGAACCACCTCTTAAATGCTTTTCTTCTCAGGTTCATCCTGACCCAGTGTGGTAACACCTGTTAGGGTACCAGCTATAGACAAGTTGTTAACCTCCAAACTGGGTCAAAACACTTTTATAGAAATATATATATAGAAATAGACTTTTATAGAAAAGTATAGATTACCATAACACATTTTAGAAGGAAAAAATTATTCTCATAAATATTACCAACAATACATTTTTGAAGGAAAAATATTACCAACAATACATTTTTGAAGGAAAAATATTACCAACAATACATTTTTGAAGGAAAAATATTTCCAACAATACATTTTTGAAGGAAAAATATTACCAACAATACATTTTTGAAGGAAAAATATTACCAACAATACATTTTTGAAGGAAAAAAAAATTATTGTCAGAATGAATTTTTGAAGAAAAAATATGATCAGCAATACATTTTTGAATACAAAACTAGAAGACATTTTCAGTTTTCTAAAATAAAAAAAAAAATAATCAAAATCTGACTAAATCAACCGTTTTACTATAACTGAACATTAAAAAAACTTAAAGCCATACCTTTTTGGTATAAAATAACCCACAGAGGTGTTGCTATGCCGTTAAACAAAACTTAAACTCAAACTCAATTTACAGATGAGCTGACTATATGTAGCCGTAGGTTCTACACTAAGTGTTTCTTTTTCCTCGTACTTTTCGCTTCTGGAACTCTCTTCCAGCTCCATGTCATTCGCTATCTAGTATCCTCTTAATTACTATTTTCTTTTTACTCTCATTAGTAATGTTTATTCTCCACCCTGTAACCCCTTGTGTCTTAATGACTTTACTCCCACTGCTCCAACATGATTCTAACCATGGAGTGAAGAAAAGTATAACTATAGTTAAAGGCTATAATCAGAGTCTTCAAAAAATAGAAGAAAGCATAAAGTCTCAGGCTGAAAAGTTCACTGTGAAAAATAGATAGCTACAAAGCTCGAAATCATGAAGAATAAAACGGGTAGTGGTTTAAGAATTTCACCCTGCTACATGGTTGATTGATAAGCAACGTCTAAGTTCGCTATAGAACATCACAAAATAGTTAACCAGAAAAAGAATAACTATATTTTTAAAAAAAGATTACTAAAATAGATTTAACTAGTAGTATAGCCCGGCGTTACTCGTTTAAAACTAATCCATGGTCCTGGAGCTCAGACTCTTTGGACGTTGGCACGAAAGACTAAAAAGCAATAGTTATTTCCAGCTAAAGCGAAACCGTAGACGGAAAGAAAGATGAATGGATGTAAGTCAAATTTTCATTTTCTGGTATCGATATCAAATGTTTTTTTCGTCGTAAACTGAATTTTGAAGGCTAAATAAGTCCTCTGAGTAAATGGTATCATGGCTGAGACTAAGAACTACAATTATATCTACTTAGAGCTAAACCCGAAGCAAAAACTAAAATAAAAGGGCTGAAAAAATACAGACATACAGGCAGATAAACCGACACACACAAAAACATCTTGCCTTTTATATATATATATATATATATATATATATATATATATATTATCGATTTTCTGCACTATTGTAAGAACTGCAACATTGAAACTTCTGAATATCTTATGTCTTTGTCTATGAGTGTATGAAATTTGATTAAAATCGGACCACTCCTTCTATAACCCCATTTTTTCTATTATCGATTTTTGATATTTATCGGGGATAACTCGGCACAAAACCTAGCTAAGAACACTCGCAGACGCTTATAGTACAACTGTGTAAATTTTCAAGAAAATCTGTTCAGCCGTTTCGGAGTCTATAGGTAACGGACGGACACACACAGACACACACACACACAGACAAATTTCCATTTATAAATAAGTTTAGATAAGCCGAAAAATTACAGAGCATTAATATGCTTACAATTACAAGTTCTATGTTAACAGCTTCTTCTTTCTCACTTCTCTCTTGTGGAACTCTCTTCCGACTTCGTACTTTTAAAACAACTTTTATGTTAATAAATGTTTTAGTTACTTCATATTCTGTAACAGACCACATTGTAAAATAGCAACAATTATAGAAAAAAATGTTACTTATGAATGTAAACGCCTTACTAAATTGACGGCAATTTTATAGTTGAGATTTAACCGTAAATTCTGTTATAACAGTTTCTTCTCTCTCGCTTGTGGAACTCTTTTCCAGGTTCTTCCTTTAGTCTTTCTTTTCCTTATATTCTGTGATTGGCTGAATATTACGAAAGAACCATTTTCAGACAAAAAAGTTACTTATGAATGTAAATGCAGTACTAAATTGACGACAAGGTTTCATCATTTTACACTTGAAATGGTTAGATGTAACCGTAAGTTCTATGCTAAAAGTTTCTTCTATCGCTTTTCTCGCTTGCGTAACTCTATTTTGGCTTCTTGTTTACTAGTGACCTTTGCTCTTCGGAAATTTAGATGAAGTATCAATCGTTATCTTCTGTATCCTGAATTACTGTTGTTTTATTTTCCTCTTGCCTTAATAGAAGTTTTTGCTCGTATACTGTAACACTCAGTAACCTTTTCGTCCTAGTGGCTTTATCGCCTTGATTGGTGTGAAATGACTAAAAAAAATTATTAAATACGAAAATTACTTCTAGCTTAAACTAAGGATAATAAATTGACCAATGCTATACGGCGTACGGTTATCATGGCTTCTGGATTTAAAGGTTTGGTAATAAGTATCTCGTCCCTTATCACAGGTTTGCTTGTGAGCTGCCTGATCATCATTAGGGTGGGTTCTCTATGGCAGACTCACAGCTCACCATTGTTTATGAGCGGGAGATGTAGGCTAACATGATAGCCTGTCGTCGAGAGATTTTTAAAAAGAAATTTGATGAATGATACAGCCAGGTCGATTTGGGAGTCAAATCTAGATACTTAGAAAAACCCTAAAACTGAGACAATCTTAGGTTAACCGACCTGAATGTATTTCGAACGAGGTCCCAGCTGCTTTTATTAAATTCGGTTTGCTTGGTATGCTCTTATCAGCCAGGCGTGGACGTGCGTGGGTAGTGCAGTGGATATCGGTTCAGAACGAGAAATCGTCGAACCGAGTTCGAATTCCAGTGAAATTCGTTGCATTAACTTTCACGCAATAACATTATCCATATAACAACTGTGCAAGAAACTTGATTTAATTCCTGACCACTGACAATGCCTTTCTTCTTAATTTCACAACTCACATCCTTAAAAACTTAAGGATGTGCGTGGGTGGGGTGGTGCAGTGGATATCGGCTCGGAACGAGAAATAGGGGATCCGAGTTGAATTCATTTCTCTCACACGCGCAAATACCCTTGGGAAAGGTATTAATCCGTCTCTTCTCCCTTGAACTATGGGTTAAATATCTGTACAGACTGGGTTCTATAGCCTTGGTTGGCATCCAGTCTGCCGCAGAAAGTAATGGCAACCTACAATGGGAAAATCTTTTCTCAAGTCAGTCTATTCGAGACATGATCGCCCAAGCGTGTACCATGTATCACACTTAACTGACTGACTGACTTTTGTACCCATTGAACTGTTTAAACCAGGTGAAGGGAGAAATCACCAGTAAAAACTGACCATCATTATTTTTTGAAGAGCGTCCATAAGCAGTGTTATCACCTGAACAGATATTTTCCAGTGACTGGAGGTTACTTAATTCAATCAGTCAGTTAAGTGCCATACGTGATACACGTTTGGGCGATCATGTCTAGAAATAGACATGACTGACTGGGCAGATGATTATCCCGCATTAGGTTGTCATTGCTTTCTGCGGTAGACTGGTTGCCGACCAAAGCAATAGAATCCAGTCTGTCCTGTTATTTAACCCATAACTGGAGGGAAGAAACGGATTAATACCTTTCCCAAGGGTATTTGTGCGTAAGTGAATGCGAGGAATTCAACTAGGAATTCGAACTCGGTTCCCCGATTTATCGTTCCGAGTCGATATCCATTGCACCGATACGCACATCCCTTAATTCACTACCCCAAATAAGATGCTGCCGTTGTCACAAGTTTTTGCCCATTAAGTTTTGCTCTTTGATTTAATAACAGTCGAGTTAATATATTTTATCACTTCATTCTGTGCTGTTTTGGTGAATCGGATTTTAAGGAACAGTGTAAAACGAATTGATTGAGCGAGTGTTTTAAATAACCCAAGGGAGTCCATGGCTCTTGGATACTGTCACGAAGGCATTGTCAAAACCGGCTTCTGTCGAATATGCCGGAAACTACAAGAAAAAGGTTTACATAAGAAGGAGAAAAAATTATATATGAAACAGTGATTCTCAAACGATAACTTGGCTCCCAGAAAATAATTTAGCCAGGGGAGCAATTTTCAAGGAATATCGAACAAAAGGTAAAATCCAAACTTGAAAAGAAAAGTATAATTCCTTACTTTCGGTCAACCTCGTGAAAAACAAAAATGCCTGTGTTCAAATGCACGAATACATTCACTTCCAAATGTAATGTATTAATTTGTGTATATTTCTAAATTAATTTTGAATTTTTTTATTTTCACAACATTTAATGATTTGGGGCTAATGTAAACGCATTCGAGTCCTTAAGCTTTTTATTTGGAAAAAAAAAATGTCTAAAAGAAAAGTTTAAGAATCATTGGGCAGCCCATCTGATAATTTTTTTATTTGTTCCCCAAAGGCCTTTACCCCGTCAAATCTTTCCAAAACATCCTTAATTCCGTGCAAATGTATATGCTGAACTCAAATCGATAATTGTTTATTGAAGAAACTTACCTTTTTTCATGTTATCGACCAGAAAAAAATCCGTCTATATCTTACCGCTTACCTAATATCTGATTCACTGCTGAATGACCTGAGGCGTAGGATACTAATTTTGGCCTATTTACTTCCTTTGAGCAATTACTCCGCGATTTGTTTGGTTTCGGAACTCATTTTTCGCGTAGTAATTGCAAAAAGGATGTAAAAAGCCGAAAAATCGGCAAACTACGCGTGAAGTCATTCTGCAGTGAATAACATTTTTGAAGCATGGTTACGGGGTGAGATAAACAGCGACAAGAAGTTCGATATTTTTCTGGTCGATAGCATGGAAAAAGGTATGTTTCATCAATAAACAATTATCGATTTGAGTTCAGCATTTACATTTGCACGGGGAAAAGGGTGTTTTGGAAAGATTTGAAGGGGTAAAGGCCTTCGGGGAACAAATCAAAAATTTACCGGCCATCTTAACATCACCACCGTCAAAATAAAGAGTTAGAAGTAGTTCTTGACCGGGGAAGGAAAGTCTTATTGTATTTTTTTTTTTAATCCTATCTCTAAAGTGTTTATCTCTATATGTTCCAGAATACTTTACTTTTGGTCAACCTCGTGAAATAGAGTTTTTGAGTTTTGTTTAATGACATATCAACCTCTGTGCAAATGTATATGCTGAACTCAAATCGATAATTGTTTATTGAAGAAACTTACTTTTTTTCATGTTATCGACCAGAAAAAATCCGTCTATATCTCACCCCTTACCAACGCTCTAATATCTGATTCACTTCTGAATGACCTGAGGCGTAGGATACTAATTTCGGCCTATTTACTTCCTTTGAGCAATTACTCCGCGATTTGTTTGGTTTCGGAACTCAATTTTTGCGTAGTAATTGCAAAAAGGTGTGGGGGGGGGGGGTAAGTTTTTTTTTAATGTTAAATTATAGCAAGAAGGTTGATTTAATCAGATTTTGATGAAAATTTTTTTTAATTTTTTGGATTTTAGAAAACTGAAGATATCTTCTAGTTTTGTATTCAAAAATGTAATAATGTTTCCTTCAAAAATATGTTATAGTAATATTTTTTTTTCTTCAGAAATGTATACCTTTCTATAAAAGTCCATTTTCATGTATATATTTCTATAAATGAACAAATTTACAGGTAGGGGTAATGTACCGGCGACTGGTTTCAAAATGGAGGCTCGATTTACTATAACGTTGTGTGAGAAACTGATCCCCCTAGAAAATGTTTAAATATTGAAATTTTTCAAAAAAAAATTTTTTTGTCAATTGTAAAGCTAAGGAGGTCATCGGTAGGACTGCGCTGAAAAAAAATAAAAAAATAAAAATAAAAATAAAAATAAAAATAAAAAACAACGAAATTAAACGTGGTGGTAGTCTGCTTCAGGTCCACCGAAACTAGTAACTTAGAACTTACGGTTACATCTAGCCATTTCAGCTGTAAATAACACACTAACTCACACCCACTCTCTCCAACTCTCCCTCTATGTACATCCTAAGTCGTCTTTCACCCTCCTTCTGACATTTCCTATACCCAATCTCTCTATGTAACCCCCTGCGCTATAGTGGCAGTGGAATGCCTTGCTTGGGGTGACACGATTAAAAAAAAAAATGATAAGACCTTACTGCCAATCTAGTACTGCATTTTAATTCATAAAGTTCAGGTACCATAGAAGAAATTAAAATATTTATTTTGAAAAATAAAAAAAACGTTGGCTTAGATAATGATAGGTTTTCAATCCGCATTATTTTCAGCTTAGCTAGCTACGATTACTGACTGAAGCAAACTACACGATTCCTTCCATTAAAACTAGAAATTCTTAATTAGCATTCTTACTACAACCATAGAATAAAGTTCATCGGAACAATTACCATGAAAATATTTATAAAAAAGGCACAGGGAGGCAATTTTAAGGCTGTGATAAAGTGACTGAAACTGAGATGTCTATTCATATATATATATATATATATATATATATATAGAGAGAGAGAGAGAGAGAGAGAGCACTCTAGCTACTGGGCGCGTATAATGATATGCGCTAAAAAGTCTGCCTCCTTCCCCCGAACGCCCATAGCCCAGGGGTAGAGTCGCAGATTGACGCCATTTCAGTCGGGTTTCAATCCTGGGTTAAAAAGCAATCGGAGTCTAACCGTACTGATGAGCTGTGATGCAGCGAAACAGATCTGTCTGCGGATGACAATATATATATATATATAATTATATGGTTATGCCAATTTTACATTGCGGCATGGAAATTTCTGTTTCGAGATCAATTCTCATCATCAGGCAGTGTTGGTGTGGTTGTGCACACGATTTACATTTAAATGATAAATACTTTCGGTTTACTGTGAATGTATGTGGGTGTTTTTTTGTGTGTTATATTATATTAAGCTCTATAATACTCATTATATTGAGCACTGTTTATAATAAAATAAATGCCAGAGCACTCAAAATATAAAAAAAACATTGAGTCCTCTTCACTTGGAATTTTTTATATATATATATATATATATATATATATATATATATATATATATATATGAGAAAAATTAAGGCAGGCACGTTATTTCATGGTAAATCTGAATTGTGGGCCAATTTCAGGCGAACCATCATCAGCTTCCGTCTTTATTTTGCAAAGGATTTTACACGAATATCCTACCACTGTATGTACAGGATACTCTTTTGGATTCTTGTATACCACACTGCATGCTGATATATATATACACGCACACACACATACATATATATATATATTTATATATATATATATATATATATATACTATCGGACATAATTATTAAGGCACCCCAGTTTTTTAAAAGAAATGATGTATTCCATACTATTTTTAGTATTTATTAACAAGTGGATAGTTCTAAATGAAGAAAAGAATGGTTCTTTTGCTATAATTACTTTGCGAAATTTTAGAAGGCAAAGAAGCAAAGATGAACTCATTCGAATCACCCTAAATTTTCTTCATTCTTTCATTGATGAAACTACAAAATAGGTAATTATTAAATATTTATAAATTCATTTGATGCACATGATATTGTGCAGTATTGCCAAAAGAACCATTCTATTTTCATTTACAATTATTCACTTGGAAATAAATAATAAAAAATAGTATGAAATACATATATTTTTTAAACACTGGGGTGGCCTAATAATTATGGCTGATTGTGTAAGTATATATATATATATATATATATATATATTAAAAAAGGATTAATTCAAAGATGTTGAATGGCCATTTCGATATGAAGATC
>JBBBDQ010001075.1:1730000-1922500 GCA_037127315.1 Ascarosepion bandense | reverse complement strand
ACAATGCAGGTTAGACTATAAAAATATCAAAAAATATATTAACAGCAAACCCCTTTTAAAATGGCTGTCTCATCATCACTTTCATGCCTTGATAGAATTCAAAATCGTTTCGATGATTTTGGGAAGGAAATCATTTTTGTTTTATAGCTATTTTCCCACAAAAGCAACAAAACTGCCGCTCTAATATCGCTATTTTCAATGCAAATTTACTTCGGGCTGAAGAACAATACAAAATATTTTATACAAAAATTGAAAAAAATACAATTAAAAAATACAGACAGAACGTGCTGATATTTTTAATCCAACTTAATGGAATAAATACTTGCTGCCTAAGTATGCCTTATTCCATATATATATATATATATATATATATATATATATATATATATATATATATATGTATATATTAATGCAGGTTTCATTGAATAATATAGACAAGTTTTGTCTATAAAATTTGTGTAGGATCCGTTCATACCGTCTGATATACTTGATGGTGATGTCGTTGAAAGACAACAAAAAATCACAGTATTTGTTGAATTTTTTATCGGGTCTAAGCTTTCGGCTCACATAAGCCATTATCAAAGAGTAAATATTAACACACAGTAAACATAGAACATTTAAGCTATTAACAAAAAGCTTAGACCCGATAAAAAATTCAACAAATACTGTGATTTTTTGTTGTCTTTCAACGACATCACCATCAAGTATATCAGACGGTATGAACGGATCCTACACAAAATTAATAGACAAAACTTGTCTATATTATTCAATGAAACCTGCATTAATGAAAAAATGCTGCCAAAATACACACACACACACACACACACACACACATATATATATGTATATATATATATATATATATATATTGCAAATGTTTACTAATAGACTCCAATTTTAGTTCTACATACACACGCAGAAAGAAAGAAAAATACTGGATTTTAAAATTAAATACACACAAGCTAGGGTTAAATAGGGACTTAGGTGCTTTGAATCTCTACAAATATTTCAATAACTAAACTTTTTTAGATACATTCAAAAAAGTTTTTATCTAAAACAAATTTACGAGTATTATTAAAGATAGGTTTACGTTTACACATATATTTTTAAAAAAATCTGTCGCTCTCAACGTCACTTGATGTAAAAACAAAAACTCTCTCCACAAACGCGTCACGTGATGTAAACAAACACGTCACGTGATGAAAACAGACTCTTCACAGATGTTCTCGCGAAATCTCGCGAAATACGTTACTAATTCAAATTTTAAAATCATTTGTTTCTGATGAAGGACCGAGGGCGGTCTGAAATATAAAATATAATAGTAGAAATAAACAAATACTGTAAAAAAAAAACACATTTTAAAACTCAAAACGTTTTAATATTCTTTCCTATATATATATGTATATATATATATATATATATATATATATATATATATATATATATATTGTAACAAAGTTGTGGAACTCGTAGGTTTTTTAACCTGCTGTTCATGCATTTACTTTTATAAAGAGTGTTCGATACAAACGTAAAGCGTTATATTGTAATGGTTGTTACAATGGTTTATAAATTCATAGTGTCACTACACAAAAATTTTCGCGTTTCGAAGCTACCTTTAGGTGCTTCTCATCGGGTGACGAAGTTAAAAAATCTGATGAGAAGCACCTAAAGTTAGCTTCGAAACGCGAAATTTTTTGTGTAGTGACACTATGAATTTATAAACCATTGTAACAACTATTATAATATATATATATATATATATATATATATATATAATTTAACCCCAAATGAGGCAATCAAGCCACTAAGACGCAAGTATGAAAAAATATGAGGAAAAATACTACTAAAATAATGACCGGAATTTATATTTAGGATTTTTGTTTCAATATTTTTTTAAAGTTGTTAAGCTCAAATATTTAATGATCGGGTAATATCTACAGATATATTTTTGACTTAGAACTTGCCATTAAGTTGAGAATTAAAATTCATCAGAAATTTCAAGTACAAAATCCATAAAATTTTCACGGGTTAAAACTAGTTATGATTACTGTTATGGTTTGAGTCTAAATCATTCTCTTTTAGACGGCCTAAAAGCCATTCGAGGAGGAGAGTAGGAGGGACAGTATATGGGGATAGATGAGGAAGATAACCCTAGACTTTTAAACAGGTTAAGTTTGTAGAGGTTGCAGAAGTCTCCTCTTCGGAGGCGCTTTCACGAAGTTTTCACTTTACAATCTCGATAGAGTTCAAAATTCATAATTAATAAGCCACACCAGTTTTTTTTTAAGAAATGATGTATTTAATACTATTTTTAGTATTTATTGCAAAGTGGATAATTCTAAATGAAAATAGAATGGTTCTTTTGTTATTATTACTGTGCCAAAATTTTATAAGGCAAATAGCGACAATTTACCCATCGCACCCTGTAAATTGCTATATATATATATATATAAAGAGAACGACATATATATATATATATATATATATAAATATATAATGAATTATTTTGAACATTGGAGGCCCTTCTTAAAAAAACAAAACCATATTTACCAGTATATAAATTTTGACAATCTTGGAACTTCCTGTTCACAAAAAAAAAAAAAAAAAAAAGCAAAGTATCTAAATGACAGTTTTTCCCTTGACATTGCTGTTAATTTAACTACCTTCACTCCTCAGACATGCTTAATGTTTTAAAAAGCTCACTGCACCTATGTCTACTTTTTTGCCAACTAGACTTATACTACTGGCCATAATTAGTAGGCCACCCCAGGTTTTTTTTTTTAAATGATGTATTTTATACTATTTTTAGTATTATTGCCAAGTGGATAATTCTAAATGAAAATAGAATGGTACTTTTGTTGTTATTATTATTTTGCAAAACTTTACAAGGCAAATAGCGACAATTTACCCATCGCACTTTGTAGGTTTGCTATATATATATATATCATTACCGGGCATAATTATAATGCTACCCTAGTTTTTCCAAAGAAATGATGCATTTCATGCTATTTTTAGTATTTATTGCCAAGCGAATAATTCTAAATGAAAATAGAATGGCTCTTTTGTTATTATTACTGTGCCAAAATTTTACAAGGCAAATAGCGACAATTTACCCATCGCACATTGTAGATTTGCCATATATTTTGTTACACACGTGACAGATCGAAAGCAAGAGGGACAGAATGAGACAACGCTTGATCTACACTACCGGCCATAATTATTAGGCCACCCCAGTGTTTTTAAAAGAAATGATGTATTTAATACTATTTTTAGTATTTATTGCCAAATGGATAATTCTAGAGGAAAACAGAATGATTCTTTTATTATTATTAATTTATAAAATTTTACAAGGCAAGGAAGCAAAGATGAACTCGTCCGAATCACCCTAAATTTTCTTCATTCTTTCATCGATGAAACTGCAATATAGGTAATTATTAAATATTTATAAATTCATTTCAAGCACATGTTATTGTGAAGTATTAACAAAAGAACCATTCTATTTTCATTTACAATTATTCACTAAAAAATAGTATGAAATACATCATTTTTTAAAACACTGGGGTAGCCTAATAATTATGTCCGGTAGTGTATATACCGTTGTATCAGTTTTGACGGGAAGTAACGATTAGCAATCTTATCGCCCTAGATTCCACCTTCTTACCGTTGAAATAGTTAAATGTAACCGCTACTTCTACTTGAGGGAGAGTGAAAACGAGTGTTTAAGAAATCTAGACGGGGAGACGTTACAATATCATGACTAAGTATTGGTCGCACCAAAAGTAAGCACTCATTTATACTTAAACAAGAACCAAAACCAAAACCAAAACCAAAATCAAAACCAAAATGCACAACTTGCCAAAACACCTACACTGTTAAACGCATTCTCATAGAATTTGATGCTCTTACGCAAATAAGCAAATGGTTCTGCAAAGCAAGTAAAAGACATTGATATCCTTTTTGAAAGCTACAAAATTATATAAAAAATTCAGTCAGTAAAGTGCCATACGTGAAACACGCTTGGGCGATCATATCTCGAAAGAGACATGACTGACTGGGCAGAAGATTGTCCTGCAGTAGGTTGCCATTGCTTTCTGCGGTAGATTGGTTGCCATCCAAGGCTATAGAACCCAATCTGTCCTGTTATTTAACCCATAATTGGAAGGAAGAGACGGATTAATACTTTTCCGAATGGTATTTGCGCCTAAGTGAATACAACAAATTCAACTGGAATTTGAACTCGGCTCCCCGATTTCTCGTTCCGAGCTGATATCCACTGCATCACAACGAACATCCATACGAAAAATTATAAACCCTAATATTAGCCAATATCATATTCTTTTCCTAAACTTTATACAGAAAATAACCAAAATGGTTATATATATATATATATATATATATATATATATATATATATATTATATATCGTCAATATGACAACATATGGTTGTAAAAAATATAGGTCGTATTATATATAAAAAATATATATATAAACAAGCAGTATAGCCCGGCGTTGCTCGGATGTAATGAAAGCTTTAAAATTAACCCATGGTCCTGGAGCTCAAACTCTTTGGACGTTGGCACGAAAGACTTGAAAGCAATAGTTGTTTCCAGTTAAAGCGAAATCGTAGACTGAAAGAAAAATGAATGGATGTAAGTCAAATTTTGATTTCCGGGTATCGATATCAAATAATTTTTTTCGTCGCAAACTGAATTTTGAAGGCTAAATAAGTCCTCTGAGTAAATGGTATGATGGCTGAAACTAAGAACTACAATTATTCCTACTTAGAGCCAAACCCGAAGCAATAACTAAAATAAAAGGGCTGGAAGAAATAGACATACAGGCAGATAAACAGACACACACACACAAACATCTTGCCTTTTATATATATATATATATATATATATATATATATATATTTAATCATATCACCCCAAGCAAGGCGGTGACGTCACTGATGCGCATGGGGCTACTTAAGAGTAGAATGAATGGAAAAGAGAAAGCCGGGAACCACATCCTAAACAGGAAACAAGGGATGAGCCTCTTCACTATATATATATTGTCGATTTTCTGCACTATTGTAAGAACTGCAACATTGAAACTTCTGAATACCGTTTCTTATGTCTTTGTCTATGAGTGTATCAAATTTGATTAAAATCGAACCACTTCTTCTATAATCCGATTTTTTTTATTATCGATTTTCGATATTTATCGGGGTTACCACGACACAAAACCTAGCTAAGAACACTCGCAGACGTTTATAGTACAACTGTGTAAATTTTCAAGAAAATCGGTTCAGCCGTTTCGGAGTCTATAGGTAACGGACACACACACAGACACACACACATACACACAGACACACACACACACTCAGACAAAGTTCTATTTATAAATATGTTTATATATATATATATATATATATATAAATATATATATATATAATATAACCTAAATTTTTTCCAGCCATACATATAATATATATGTTGTCATATTCACGACATTTCGGCCGCTGTACGCTGTGGCCTTCTTCGGGTAATTGTAATTTCGAACCGAACCGTTTAATTCGTCCTCGGGGGAGATAGTCTTCGTTCCATATGCCATATCTTTTTGGGCTATATTATTTTCTGTTATTTCCCTTTATTCATTCAGCTCTCCAAGTTATGTTTCACCTGTTGACAGGTGGCTCAGTGGATAAAAGCGTTGCTTGATGTAATCCAGAAATCTGACAAAAAAGAATTGTGAATTCGATACCTAGCCACGGCAGAAAGGAACAAAAACATGGAGAGTTAACTTTTTAAAGAGAAATAGGTGAAAGTAAGATATCCAGAAAAGGCATGACACGTGGAACTAGAGCAATCTATCCCAGTAGAGTAAATCAATGGTTTAGTTCAAAATTTCACCGTATAGGACCTAAAGACGGTCGGGGTGTACATCAGCCGAAACGTCGTGAATATAACAATAAAGATAAGGACAACAGTCCGAACAATGTAAATAGTGCAAAAATTACAATACCTCATCTCAGAAATATAAACGGATATTGAAGGTGAACATGGCAACAAAGATGAGGACGACAGTCCGAACAATATAAATAATGTAAATAATTAAATACCTCATCTCAGAAATATAGACATAGAATTGTTTCTCAAATAATTTTAAGAAATATGGCAACAAAGATGAGGACAATAGTCCGAACAACATAAATAGTGTAAATAATTACAATACCTCACCTCAGACATATAGACAGATATTAAAGGTGAATATGGCAACAAAGATGAGTACAACAGTCCGAACAACGTAAATAGTGTAAATAATTAAAATACCTCACCTCAGAAATATAGACAAATATTGAAGGTGAATATGGCAACAAAGATGAGGACAACAGTCCGAACCACCTAAATAGTGTAAATAATTACAATACCTCACCTCAGAAATACAGACAGATATTGAAAGTGAATATGACAACAAAGATAAGGACAACAGTCCGAACAATGTAAATAATTACAATACCTCACCTCAGAAATACAGACAGATATTGAAAGTGAATATGGCAACGAAGATAAGGACAACAGTCCAAACAATGTAAGTAGTGTAAATAACTACAATACCTCATCTCAGAAATATAGACAGATATTAAAGGCGAATATGGCAACAAAGACGAGGACAAGTCTGAACAATGTAAATAATGTAAATAATTACAATACCTCATCTGAAAACTATCGATAGATTATCATTATTTTCAAAATCGTCTATTCTTTCTTATTCTTTATTTTATCTGCCTCAGAGCAATGGATAAAACTAAAAGTTTAGTCACAGTAGATGTAGTCTGAATATATCTGATGTTTTCAACAAGCCAAAATAAGAAGCAGTCAATGTGCCAGAATTTCTACGACTTGCCAGCTGTTCTCTGTTTCCTCTCTTGGTTTAAGGGACGACTTTGTATTGCTCGCTCTGCCAAAAAATTCCGTCTAATAAAACTGCCATACTGTCATTCTTGAACTCCTTTCGAAATATTCTGCCACATCTGTCGTCTTAAAACCGGGATACTTTTTTTTACTCTCCTATCTTATCGACTGAAAATAACTTTCTGATAGCCCGACTCAAGGTTTGGTTTGCATTTTTTTTTCCTTTTCTCTTAAGTAATGAATTGCCTGATCACGCGATACTCAAAATAGTTCCGACGAAAGATAGGCTCCACTTTGGAAAGTGTTAATTTCTACGCACCGGGAGAACAAAGTATTGAGCATGTGATCATTTCTTTTGCATTTCAAATCAAAACAAAAAAGGTTGATGAACAAAATTCGATACAAGGGTACGCAATTTTGAAGTTCATCATTTTTCTAGCAGTCACTGGTATTCATATTACATTCATGTCTCTGCTTAGCCGGCTTGGGCGACTTTTGTGGCAATGTGGCATATGCCCTGACTTTCTAAGTTCCTAACAATGCAAATAATGTAATTAGTACCTGGTCTGATAAGAATAATGGATGTGTCTTGTGGTGCAGTGTATATCGGCTCGGAATGACAAATCGAGGAGTCGAGTTCGAATTCTAGTTGAATTCTTTGCATTCACTTACGAGCAAATACATTTGAGAAAGGTATTAATCCGTCTCTTCCGTCCAGTGATGGGTTAAATAATAGGACAGATTGGATTCTGTAGCCTTGACTGGCAACCAGTCTACCGTAGAAAGCAAAGCAGTCAGTCATGTCTCCAAAGAGTGTATAACGTATAGCACTTAACTGATTTGCGCGTAAGTGAATATAACGAGCCCAACTGGAATTGGAACTTAGCCATCGGATTAACAATTCCGAGCTGTTATCTATTACAATACCTGATATTCCCAAACGGTCACCCCTCTAGGTACTGACTAGGCTCAACGTCGCTCAATATAGGTGATCGTACGGGAACCGATGTTTCAACGTGATATGGCCGTAAGCTAAATAATGAGAGGAGTTAGAAATATATATACAGGAAAATGTGAGTAATGTATTAAAAAAGATAAAAAAAATAATGTTTAACTGGAGAGGTGTGGATTTATCGAAGTTCTTTTTATTTCGTACTAGCACCATAGCCCGGCGTTGCCCGGGCAACTCAGAACATCTTGTAATTAGATGATCAATGCAACGTGTTGCGATTTCCGAGCGCTTGTAGTCGCCGCCTCACTTTAAAACTCAGTTATATAAAAAAATAATGATATAAAATATTGTTGTTTAAAAATTGTTAAAATATTCCATTAAAAATATCTATTTTCTTTTGTTTTGCGTAAACGCGAGTTGATGTCTTGTGTGACATTGTAAACAACATTGCGTTTGTTTTTATTTCAAAATTACAGGGGAAAATATTTACATTTTTTGTTGACTAAATTATTTAACAATGTAGACATTTAATTTTAGAGGAAAAAGGTACATAATGCCACAAGAATTACAAACAGTTGATTTCTTGTATGAAATACCTAGCGAAAAAGAAAAGTTTTATTTTTCTTTTAATTTAATTTTCTAAAGTATGAAATATTAAATCTGAAAAAAAACTTAAATAATTAAATTGTTTCAAAATTATATTTATATTTTTTGTTGACTAAATGAATTTCAGAAATTTTCGAAGAATATTTTAAAATGTAGACATTTAATTTTAGAGGAAAAAGTTACATTAATGCCACATGAATTACAGACAGTTGATTTCCTGCATGAAATATTTAGCGAAAAAAAAGCTTTATTTTTTTAAATTTTATTTTCTGAAGGATGAAATATTAAATCTGAAAAAAAAAAAGACTTAAATAATTAAAATAACCATTGACACTTTTTTTTTTACATATTTTGTTTTTGTTTGAACTTTTTAAAAAAATATTTCTTTTGTTTCAAAACTACGGGGAAAATATTCAGATTTTTTTGTTGACCAAATGAATTTTTAAATCGTCAGAACAAAATTAAATATAAAGGCTCATTTTTTTTTTAGTCGCGTTTGACAAGTCTGATTTGATTTTTGTGACGTAATCTAGCAAGCATCTTAGATCATCTAAGCAAATGTAAACAATCGGTTCCATTGGCCAAAAAAGTGCAAAAGGGAAAATTGCTGAACTTAAACTTAAAAAGTATGTGTCGACCTGGCTTTCCTGTAGATATGTGTCCCTAGAAAGTTTGAATGGCGTGACTTAAAAAATGTAGGCGTGCATAGGGAACAGTCACGCACAGACTCACAAACTGCGTTTTATATGTATAGATTATCTTCCAACATTTTATAAGAAGTCTAAAGGGAAAGTGCCTATCTTCAAAAGAAAAACAGCTGTCCCTTCATTATTATTATTATTATTATTATTATTATTATTATTATTATTCCATAATTCACAATTCTTTTAGATCATGAAGAACACAATGTTTGGTAAGGCCGACGGGATGGTACCGGTCTCTTTCAAAACTTCGCAGCCGACAAGTCACGGACAGCCATCCCATGAATTCTGAGGTCTGATCAAAACAAAAAAAAAAAAAAATGTTTTCCCCAACACCATCCCTTGATTTTTTGCCACATTGCCAGTTCTTACTTCCCCGTTCACACCCGCAGGCTAAACAAAGAGAAACTGTCTTTTCTTATCCCACCTCGGCCTTCTCTGTAAACCTTAGCTCTCTTTGACGTACAAACCTCAAAATAGCCAGAGTGAACCTTGTTCGTTTCAGAATGCGCCATTCTCACACAATGAAACGCTAAAGCAAGGTCACCGAGAAAAGTAAAATCAAGCTATTGGATTGTGACTGACCAGGGGGTAGTTGGTGTATATGAAAATGGTGAGGAAGTTGAGAATTATTCTTTCTCGAAAGAAACCAGGAGTGAAAAAAACAACAAAAAAAAAAAACATGTCGCTTCAGCTTGAGTTCACAGTATAATGACCGGCATCACGCCATCAACCTTTTTCCACAGCCTCCAACCATGATCACAATAAGACTGCCAGTCTTTAGACTTTTATAATCAGACGAATATAAAGGTAAGATAAATTCTTTTCAGATTAAGTGGTCAATTGGTGTTTTAGCGAAAGCGAGAAGGGAATCAACCTTTATTTATTTAATGGTTATCATTTATATTAATGTACGAGCAAGCGTGTTGGCCAAAAAGTTTGTTTTTACAGTCAACTGAATAGATTACAGGAGTTGCCAGAGGTTTAACCGTTAACTGGGTAGTAAATAAAACCGGCAAACAGTGTTCAATTTCTGACGAGGACAGTTAGTGTCTACTTCGCACTAATAATCTCTGAAAAAGTTAGTCAGTTAAGTGCCATAAGTGATACACGCTTAAGCAATCAAGTCTCGAAAGAGACTTGACTGACTGGGTAGAACATCATCCCCCAGTAGGTTGCCATTACTTTCTACGGTAGACTTGTTGCCAGACAAGGCTCTACAACCCAATCTGTCCTGTTATTTAACCCACAACTGGAGGGAAGTGACGGATTAATACCTTTCCCAAGGGTATTTGTGCGTAAGTGAATGCAAGGAATTCAACTTGAAAAAGTAAGAATCCATCAGTCAGTTAAGTGCCATACGTGATATATGCTTGGGCGATCATGTCTGGAAAGAGACATGACTGACTGGACAGAAGATTATCCCGCTGTAAGTTGCCATTGCTTTCTGCGGCAGACTGGTTGCTGATCAAGGCTATAGAACCCAATCTGTCATGTTATTTAACCCATAACTGAAGGGAAGAGACGGATTAATACCTTTCCCAAGGGTATTTGTGCGTAAGTGAATGCAAGGAATTCAACTTGAAAAAGTAAGAATCCATCAGTCAGTTAAGTGCCATACGTGACATAAGTTTGGGCGATCATGTCTCGAAAGAGACATGACTGACTCGACAGAAGATTATCCCGCAGTAGGTTGTCATTGCTTTCTGCGTTAGACTGGTTGCTGATCAAGGCTATAGAACCCAATCTGTCCTGTTATTTAACCCATAACTGAAGGGAAGAGACGGATTAATACCTTTCCCAAGTTTATTTGCGCGTAAGTGAATTCAATGAATTCAGCTGGGATTTGAACTCGGCTCCCCGATTTCTCGTTCCAAGCCGATATCAAGTGCACCACAACGCACATCCATACTTTCTCTTTATTCCATTTTTGAGTAA
This sequence comes from Ascarosepion bandense, assembly GCA_037127315.1. Classification (NCBI taxonomy): domain Eukaryota; kingdom Metazoa; phylum Mollusca; class Cephalopoda; order Sepiida; family Sepiidae; genus Ascarosepion; species Ascarosepion bandense. Next base: position 1,911,403 of record JBBBDQ010001075.1, on the reverse strand, counting down.
AATGTAAAGATAGTCTGAGGTCTCTGTATTTGACAAGAATTTATCAGTTCTAAATTTTAAACCCCCTGAGAAAGGCAATGGAAGGTGAGTTCATTATCTTTTATAAGAAGCCATAATGATCCAGAATTAATAAAAGAAAAGAATCTATAGGTAAGTGCGCCAATATTGAGATAACCAGATATCTTTATTAAAATTTCAATTTTGTAACGGTCAGTTTATACTGAGCATCTGAAGATTGCGTTGTGCATAAAACACCGAGTAGTGCTAGCGGTGAAGGATAAAATATGTATTCATTGATATATTACTGTATCCGCAATAGTTCTGTTTTTCTACATAGATCACTGTTTTATTAACACTATCACTATATGTGCGCTGTATTATAGATATGCAGTCTTTGAAATTTCACTCGCCCGACCGACTCAGACGATTAAAAACTTAATTGGGCGATTAAAGTTTATTGCTTTACTCGCCCTCGGTCGATTAAATATCTCGCAATGAAACGTATCTCTTCAAATATAGAAAAAAAACAACCCAACTTTTACAACCCAAAAACATGCCATTGAAGATTTAAAAGTTGCTTAGAATGGCCTAGAATGACATTATTGAACTCTTTAGTCTCGCTTATATCGTCCCGGTCAGTGTAAACATTCGTTTAATTAACGTTTCCAAAGTGGAGCCAAAATGTCTCTGTGGCCCAAATTGCATACGAAAAGTAAAAACGGACATTTGAAAGAAAGAAAAAACTACGCATTCTTCTTTCAACCACACACCGAAAAACAAATTATACAAGTGTTTTGTTTTTTTTTATAGAAAATCGTTGAGAAAATAAAATTTGTTATTTTTTATATCATCTATGAGATGGAGTTTGTAGTCAAACAGAAGAAAAAAACTACTAATTTAGCTGGCTCTACTCAATTGCTGAAAAAAAAAAACCCACAGCAAATTATGATGTTAAAAGAGCTCAAACTTAATACAAAGAAAGTTTTATCATCAAAATGTTTTATTAAGAGGGAAGATGAAATCTTGTTATTATTATTTTTAATTTTTTAATTCCTTTCCAACACGTTTGAAATTTGAATTAAAATTTCATTTTTTGTTTTCCGTCAGCAATTCACACTATGTTAACGTAAGGCGACAATTAAGAAAATGGAGTCGGTCGAGTAAAATGATTTGGGGGCGAGTAAATTTTCCCTTGCTCTCGACCGTCGGTCGAGTGATTTCTTTTTCAAATCACAAAGGCTATATATATATATATATATATATATATATACATACATACAGAGAACTCAGTATATCTTTGCATTTCATTCAAAAATGGAATAAAGGGAAAATGTGGGTTCTTACTATTTTCGAGATTATTAGTGTGAAGTGAACACTAACTGTTCATGTCGGAAATTGAACTCTGTTTCATTGAATAATAGGGACATATGCATATTTATTTTCATACTGATCTTTTCCAGTTGTCTGATAATTGTCTTGATGTTAAGAGGAAATTCACCAAGGAAGGGACCATACTTTTTTCCTACCTAGGGACTTTCGATCTCTCCTAAGAAATACATGGGTAAGAAAAAACTATGGCGTCTTCCTTGATGAACTTCATGCTAACATTAGACAGATGGAAAGGATTATTACAAAATATATGTCTGTATTTTACAATGAAACATATATATATATATATATATACATATATATATATATATATATATATATATATTCATCATTCATTCATACACCCTATGGTATGTATGGCAGCAACAAAGCTTCTACACCTCTGCCTATCTTGAGCCAGACTAGTCAATGAACTCCAAGAGTACTGCATGGCTTTCATCTCATTCTTCACCGTACTTCTCTATGTCGGTCTTGGCTTTCCCCTCTTTCTTTTGCCATCTGGTATCCAGTGCAGTGCTGTTCTTGTGATTGACTGTGAATTTTTCCGGAGCACATGACTAATCCATCTCCACCCATGTTCTCTTGCTTGCATTTCTTCATTGGAGATCTTCTCTGGCCAAAATATTCTCAGGATTCGTTGGAGGCATATGGTGTGAAAGGATCGAAGTTTGGCGAGATCCGCCTTAGTCATTCTCCAGCACTCAGATCCGTAGAGGAGAGTAGATACAATACAGCGCTGGTATAGCTGATATATATATATATATATATATATATATATATAGCAACAAATAAAATTTACTGTTCAGCTATATATATAATGGCCGGTTACAAGTTTCCGTGTATGCTCTTCTAATAATGCGACCAATAAATCCCTGTTAAAGGTGCCTGCTCGGGCCCATTTTGGTTTGTCCAACACCCACAACCATAGTGGTATATACTGCAACATTACTGAGCAGACATTAGTTACGGTTTATTTTAGTGGCTATACGTGTTTGAGTTAATAAACCTGGTGTTTATTTGAATAAACAGTAAAACTCAAAACAACCAGCGTAAATTGAAAAGTCTTGCTAAGGAAAAAGTGTGCCACCCAAAACAAAAGAAAAACAAACTTGTATCCCCCTTTTTTTCCATCAGGGAAACTGCATCTATGAAAAAATAGATACATATTCGATTCCTGTCGTGAGGCATATTTTTTTAGTTCGACTTTTCGATCTAATTTGTCTCATATTAATTTCTCTGTTTAATAAAGTAAAAAAACATAGCAACTCAAACAATAGTATTAACGTTTACAATAATAAGAAATAATACCGAATTAAACAAAAATCTATTATATATATATATATATATATATATATATATATATGTATGTATATATATATATATATATATATATATATATATATAAAGGAAAACTCAACACGTCATTTAAACTGGTTATAAATTATAATTCATTTCAATAAGCTAAATTAGGTCATTTCATCAGACCAAACAATATTAGTTCCATTTAGTACAAAATTTTTTCCGAAATAAACATTTTCTTTAACTGAAGAGAAAAATAAGAAAAAAAGAAAAAAGGTCAGAACAGAGGCATTGGCATCATATCATTTGGGAGTATTCAGACCAGTCGCGAAGATGTTGACCACCAAGTCATTAACCGCCTACTTCTAATTCCATAGATACGTATGTATGCGTAACCCCACAAATCAACACACCCATGTACACTAACTTATATCCACATACACATATGTCCACACATATGAGCCAATTTAGCTTATTGAAATGAATTATAATTTATAACCAATTTAAATGACGTGTTGAGTTTTCCTTTATAAATATCATATTGCTCTGGATAACATCCATTGAGCTAAATATATACATGTAACACTTAATATTTTATATTAAGTTGATCTTGTTAGATTATCTTCGCCGTTTACGGACTGGACATCTATATATATATATATATATATATATATATATATATATATATATATATATATATATATCGAGGCAGCAAACACTTTTATAAACATATATTGTTAAATATACTAGACAATGTATGTATGTCTTTTATGTTTAATCATGAGCCGTTCTAAACATTGTATTTTGGCTTTAATTTCAGGTGAAAATAAAGACAAAAATTGTCCAACATTTTGATATTTTTTTATTATGCTGGTTCTAAGCTTTCGGCTCACATGAGCCATCTTCAGAGAGGTTACAGGGACGTTAACATAAAGACATGAACCATCAACCATGATATCTTGTGTTGACATAAAACTGTTACGAGGGTGCATTTCTATACAAAAAAAATATAAATAAAGTCAACAAAAAGGTTAAAAGTTATAGTAAAGGATTCTACTGAATCCTACTTGTTAATTCAAAAAAGTTTTCATTCATGAAGTTGTCGTAAAATAGAGAAATTAGAAATAGAACTTTTGGAAGATTCTAGATTATTCCAGTATATTCGAGAAAAATCTAAATAATTAAAAAAATATGCTAATTAGGTGCTAGTCTCTATAAAATAGGTTTTTTGAAGAGAGTTGTCAGTTGTAAAAAAGGAATTTCTGGAATTATCAACTCCGGCTTTTGATTCGTGGATTATTAAATTTATCCGAAAGAATCTATGAAAAATTGCCGACCAACAAAAAATCAAAAAGGGGACCCCTGGAACTAAATTGGTAAATGAAGTTTTTGAATAATTTTATTGAACAAACTAAGAATTATTCTATACTAGCAGTATCGCCCGGCATTGCTCGGGTGTAATGAAAGCTTTAAAACTAATCCATGGTCCTGGAGCTCAGACACTTTGGACGTTGGCACCAAAGACTAAAAATCAATAGCGAAACCGTAGACTGAAAGAAAAATGAATGGATGTAAGTCAAATTTTGATTTCCTGGTATCGATATCAAATTTTCTGCACTATTGTAAGAACTGCAACCTTGAAACTTCTGAATATCATTTCTTATCTCTTTGTCTATGAGTGTATCAAATTTGATTAAAATCGTACCACTCCTTCTATAAACCGATTTTTTCGATATTTATCGGGGGTACCTCGACTCAAAACCTAGCTAAGAACACTCGCAGACGCTTATAGTACAACTGTGCAAATTTTCAAGAAAATCGATTCAGCCGTTTCGGAGTCTATAGGTAACGGACACACACACACACACACACACACACACACACACACACACACACACAGAGAGACAAAGTTCCATTTATAAATAAGTTTAGATAGATAGATATACATATATTTGTGAATTTCCAGTCATATCACTTACATTATTATAACGTGTTAAAAATACTTGACCCTCACCTTTCCTTCTCCTTCTTAACACTTCGCCATTAGACCTAACCCTCTACGTTTTCTGTTTTGATTTCCACAGTTGTATCTTTGTACTTATTTTAATTTTGTGTTTATTAGAAAATTAAATATTTGTTTGTGATTTAGCTCTGTGTTTTAGTAAATCATTTTGTTTTCTTTTGTAACAACTTCTAACACGTAGCAAAATATTGCTATACAACGATAACGTTCACTGAATAGCAGACGCAGGTCATAAATTTGTAATGCGGTTCTACGATGTCACACCGCGTGAACGAACGAAAAGTTAACAGAACCAAATATCTAAATGCAATATAATGTGTTGTGACCAGATTGAAATATGATTTTATTAAGTGTGGGTTGTTTTGATTTAATATAGATGGCCTCCAATATCTGAAGGTTTTTTTATTGTGTGGATGAGTGAGTATTATTGTGTTATTGACTAAAATCTGCCCAATATTACCTACATGGCTATGTTTTTCTAAGAATTGTTGTTTAAATGAACTATGATCAGAACGGTGATAGTTAAGTCTACGGGAGAGCGTGGTTGTATCACCTGAAATTACAGCCAAAATACGATGTTTAGAATGGCTCATGATTAAACATAATAGACATTCATTGTCTATTATATTTAGAAATATTTTTAGAAAAAAATATATGTTTATATATATATATATATATATATATATATATATATATATATATATATATATTATTGCCTGTTGAGACCGGTTTGGTTGAAATCCGTATAGCAAGTAACTGGTGAAAATTTCATTCTTTCACACACACACACACACACACACACACACACACACACACACACACACACACACACGTATATATATATATATATATATATATATAGACATTGAAGCCAATACACAGTTGGGACAGTCTAAACGCAATCGTCTGGCCATAATATCTATTTTTGTATATATACAAAAAATGTTAACAGGGAGGATTGAGAAAGATGGTCTCCATCTTCTTATCATAGCTACAATCACTCACCCAAACAAGCTATACAATTTCTTTGCACCAAAACACCACATTCTTACAATAACCACCACCATCCTGCATATATACAAGTCAACCATCCGTCCGTGCATAGAGTACTGCTGCCATTTATGGTCAGGCGCCCCTGCCGTTGTCCTCAGTGTTCTCGACAAGCTCCAAAGGAGAGTCTGTAATGTGATAGGTACTGATCTGGCGGCTCGACTGCAGCCACTTCCCCATCGTCGAAATGTGGCCTCCCTTTGTCTGTTCTATAAATACTTTCATGGCTTCTACTCGGACGAACTTAAGTCACTGGCGTCTCCTTTAACAGGTGTTTACTCGTGCAACCAGACTGGCAACTGGGTCCCACCCATTCACAGTTAGGTTAGCCAAATGCAGACAACAATTCTACTCCTGCAGCTTCTTCTCTCGCACTTCCCGCCTGTGGAACTCGCTCCCATATTCTTGCTTTCCTGACGGCTACAACCTCCAGAAATTTAAATGCAAAATCAATACTCATCTACTAACCACTGGACTCTAGCTCTCTCCACACCCCCGTATATCCTTCCCTTTCTCTCCACCTATGTATCTGTCATCGCACCTGCTTTCTCAGCTTTCTATTGTTCCTTTCTAACTATTTTGTACTCCTCACTCTTTTCTAATTAACCTTTTTACAGTTATGTAGCCCCCCCCCCCGCGCTCATCAGTGGCATTTCTGCCTTGCTCGGGGTGAAATGATTAAAAAAATACCCCAAAAACTTTATGAAGTCTTAATTAATCCAATATATACTATTTGTCTGTGGGGAGTTGAGAATAAAATTAACAATTTAAAAAATAAAAAACCTGATGAATATTTACAGTATGCATTATACTATATAAACAGGAAACTAAACACAATGCTGTTAGTAATAAAAAAAGCACTATCTCTAATTACGGTAGAGCCAGGAAGTTTTTCCGTCTGAAACCATCCTGCATATATATAAATCTACCATCCGTCCTTGCATTGAATACTGCTGCCATATAGGGTCGGGTGGCCTGCTATCTACCTAGGGGTTCTTGACAAAATCCATCGGAGAATCTGTAATGTGATCGATCCTAACCTGGCAGCTCAGATACAGTCACTTTCTCACGGGCGCAATGTGGCTTCCATGTGTCTCTTCTACATATATTTTCACGGCTTCTGCTCCGTTAAAATTAGCTCACTCATGTCCCTTACGTATGAATTTACTCGAGCAACATGATTAGCAATTAGGTCCCACTCTTTTACTGTGAAACCAATAAAATTTAAACACAAATTCTATTCCAACAGCTTCTTTTCTCGCACTTCCCGCCTGTGGAATTCCCTTCCGTTTACTTTCTTCCCCGACAGCTACAATCTTCAGAAGTTTAAATGTAAAGTCAATAGGTTTTTTTTCTATCTTGCTAACTTGCATCCTCTCTCTCATCCTCCTTTCTCCGTCCACTCCACTTGACACTTCTCTTACCCACTTCCTGACACTCCCCATTAACGTGTCACTCTTTCTCATAACTTTCCTCTTATGTAACCCCCTGCGCACCAGTGGCAGTGGACTGCTAAGCCCCTGAGACGGTTTATCATCACTCGGTGTGGATTGTGCAGCGGCGATTACCGGATCTCTCAGCTCGGAATTATCCTTCATCACGGTTCTGGCTCGGTCCACCAGGTCATTAAGGGACAACGAGGTTATGTTTGAGCTCGCCCGCAGGAGCTGTTTTGCTCCGGTTGGGAGCCCCGCCAGAAATTTATATGCCAAGGCCCGCTCGGGCAGCCCACCGAACAACACCGTCAACTTCGTCAGCTCGGCCAAATATACGTCCACAGTTTCGCCAGGATGTAATTGTCTTGCCTCAAATTGCTCCCAGGCAGTGGCGGGGTCGATAGCAAACGCTTTGTATAGGGCTGCCTTGATCCTCTCATAATTCTGTTTTTCCTCAGCACTGAGCTGTTGATACACAGCGAAAGCCCCACCGGACAAACGCAGAGGAATCACATGTTCAATGCTTTTGACACCAGACAAGAGACAATGCAGTTCCACTTTTTCCACCCAGTCAAGTACTGGGGTCGAGCCACTGAACTCTGGAATCAATTTCAGGTCGAACCTGTCCCCCATTACGCAGAAATAGCTTGTTGCACACTTTCTTCTAATGAGTGCAGAGCCAGGGATCGAACCACAGACCGTTGGATTTCAATCCAAAGCTCTCCCAGCTGGTTTCTTGCTACGCCTCTTCGTCTTCCTCCTCCAATTTCCTCCTTCCACCTTTTCACTGTTTCTCTCTGCTTCAGCTTCTCGCCAAGAAATTGACGCCACAAACTCCCGGGTGAAATCGGTCGGTCGGTTTTATCTATGACACTCTACCCATAACCCATTTCCTCAGTCTATAAAAATTCCACTCGGGGGCCTCCTCTCTTTTTTCCTTTAGAATGGGCTGAAGGTGGATTATTAAGACAGCGGTGAGTATTTTTTTTCTATATGATGGCGGTGCTTCTTTCTTTGGATCCGATTACTGCCCTGCACGCCAGACACAAACGAACCCTCTTTTTTCCAGAGCCGCCGCTAGTCTCCCTTTCATGTTCACACTTGCTTAAGACGATATGATTATATATTAAAAAAGTACAAGTTAACTGAACGAAATTCATGCAGTACTTGCTCTGTCCGTATTGATAGCAATGCCCTAGATAATTTTTGACTGCACGTGGCACATGTTCAAACCGGGATTCAGGCTCTTCATGGACAGGCGCCTAAGAAACTGACCCCTAGAGATATTCCCTACGCCCAATTTTGTCGTGCCTACGTAGATATCTAACAGGTACTAGCACCTTACACCCAGTCGCTACGTGATTTATATAACCAACAAATGTCGGCCATTATCCACACTTAACACCGTTCTCTGATCGACATGTAAATTATCAACTTCTGTGTTTGGGTGGGAAAAGCTAGACGCGTAAAAACATGAATATTCAGTAGCAGCAGCATCCAAAAAGAAATTTTATCACATTTTTTAACCTTTACACACACACACACACACACACACACACACACACACACACACACACAGAGGTCATGACCTAGACTAATGAAATTATGCCCGACCTCGAGTGGAGCCAACCTCTAACTCGACGGTTCAAAGTAATGAATATTTTTCACTGGTGATATATTTTACCGACATTTCTTCTCGTGTGCCTTTCAGTTCTATTTCTTAATAAATTTTGGCGTGTAATTTCTCCAAAACCCTGTTCTGCCATCCATTTGCTTAAGTCCATCAAGTATGTCACGTACTGTTTTCCCTAGCCTACCTTTCCCTCTATCTCCCCTGTGAGTATCAGATTCCTCAAGTCCTCCGTCCTCATTCAGTTCAGTGCCATACGTGATACACGCTTAGGCGATTATGTCTCGAAACAGACATGACTGTCTGGGCAGAACATTTTCCCGCAGCCAGTCAGTTAAGTGCCATGCGTGATACACGCTTGGGCGATCATGTCCCGAAACAGACATGACTGACTGTGCAGAAGATTATCCCGTAATAGGTTGCCATTATTTTCTGCGGTAGACTGGTTGACAGCCAAGGCTATGGAACCAAATCTGTCCTGCTATTTAACCCATAACTGGAGGGAAGAGACGGTTTAATACCTTTCCCCAGAGTATTTGCGCGTAAGTGAATGCAACGAATTCAACTGGAATTTGAACTCGGCTCCCAACGCACGTCCTTTTTCCCGCTGTAGGTTTCCATTACTTTCTGTGGTAAACGGGTTGCCGACCAAGGCTATCTGTCCTGTTATTTAACCCATAACTGGAGGGAACAGGTGGATTATTAACTTTCCCAAGGGTATTTGTGCTTAAGTGAATGTAATGAATTGCATTCACTTACGTACGTCTCCCATAATCTTCAACTGTCTATTCTTGATTTTATGTATATGTTTCCTTTTCTTTTACATTTTCTCCAGTGCCTCGTTGTGGAACACATATTCGGTCCATGGTGTCCACAATATCTTTCTGTAGAACCATATTTCGTGTCTTAACTTCATCTTTGAGGAGATTGTCCAGTATTCGCTGCTGTATAGGAGGACAGATATCACGTAACAGTCCACAATTCTTTTCTGTGATTCCAACGCAATTTTCCTATATATCTTAAAATAAACTTATTGAAAATTCACTAGATGAACAAAAAACGCTGTCTTGTTCTAGTCAATAAAATATTCTTTAAAAATACCACTTTTCACTATTTATTGAAAACCAAATTAGCACGTATTTCAGCATAACTGTAGTAAAAACAAAACATAATTTTATAACCCACCATGACAATAAAACAATCAAAATAAATATGAGTGTGTCATTTTTATATCATAAATTGAATTATAAATCTTTTTAGAAGCTATAATAACAGATACAGAAAAGAAACCATAAGACTACCAGAAGCAGTTAAAGAAAGCGGAACGAAAAGACTACATATCAACTACAAGAAAACTGAATGCATAGCAATCAGTGAAAAGTGGCGGCCCAAAAGGCCAATTACAGGTTGGGGATACTAAAATCAAACAGGTGCAAAATTTTAAATACATGTGAAGTGTTCTAACAGAGAACGGAAAGTACGACACTGAGATCCGATGGCGTATTGGCGTGGCCAAGGATGCATTCAAGAAGCTGAGTAGACTATTAAGAGACAGGAAAATTCTCTGGAAGCAAAAGAGAGCACTGGGTTGTTATGTGACGTCTGTCCTTCAATATGGCAGCAAATGCTGGAGAATCTCATCAAAAATGAAGGAGAGACTTGAATCAACTGAAATTCTACAGAAGGATGCTGAGGATATCATGGATGGAACACGCGAGCAACGGCGAAGTTTTGAAAAGGATGGACACAAGAAGGCAACTGATACTTAACATCAGGAAAAGACAGCTTAAGTTTTTGTGACATGCAATGAGGAAAGTGCTTAGAGAACATGATACTCACGGAACGGATAGAAACGAAGAGAGACAAGGAAAAGCAACGCCTGACATACTTGATAGACTTGAGCAGATGGATGGTGGAACGGGCATTGAGTGGAATAACAGGAGAAGAGTTATTATGACCTACTAGGGATAGGGAGATGTGGAAGGCCATGATCGCCTACGTCCTGAAGGGACACGGCGCATGAAAAAAGAAAATGTAGAAAGCTTAAATTACGGCTTTATAAAAATTTCTAATATTTAAACATTTGGAACTAAAAGCATTTGTTACATTTTGTGTCATAATTTCACCCCATGCAAGGTAGTAAAGCAATTAAGACTGAAGGAGTTAGGTTAAATGGCATACGTGATATACGCTTGAGCGATCATGTCTCGAAGCACACATGACTGACTGGGCAGAAAATTTTCCAGCAGTAGGTTACCAGTTCTTCCTGAAGTAGTTGGTTGCTAAGGAAGGCTATAAAACCCAATCTGTCCTGCTATTTAACCCATAGCTGGAGGGAAAAACGACAGATTAATACCTTTCCCAAGGGTATCTGCGCGTAAGTGAATGTAACGAACGCAAGTTGAATTTGAACTCAGCTCTCCTATTTCTCCTTCCGAGTTGATATCTATTACACCACAACACAAAACTGAAGGGGTTAGTGAAAAAATAATAAAAAAAGAAAGATTATTAAGGAGTGAGAATAATAAAAGAATAATCAGGAAGACACTAGATAACGGTTCATATTGCATTTAAATTTCTAAATATCAAAGTTGGCTGGAAAGCATGTAACCATGAGAGAGTTCCACAAGTGAGAAGTGTGAGGAAGAAACTGTTAGCATAGAACTTACGGCTAAATCCAGCCTATTCAAATGTAAATTGCAGAGAATGTAGTGGATAAGAAATTAAGAATTAAAATCAACCTTCTTCACTTTTACAAAAATTCACAATGACGTGTGAAATCCTGGTTTTTCTCAAATAGAAAAAGGATTGACCATGTGCTTTAGGAAAAGTCGAAACAGATTTCGCAAGTAGGTGTTAAATTTATTTTTGACCAATAGGAGCGACTTGCAAGACCTGAGGACTTCGCGAGTCAGTTCGAAAAATCTAATGACAATAAAAGGGCCCCGATCAGCATCAGTCAGTCAGATGGAAGCAGAGAGAAAGAAAACACTAAAATGTAACTTCAACTTCAAATCAACCCAGAGATAAGGTCAGGTCGCACCTTGTTCTCTTTCTCCTTATTTCTCATGTACTTCTTCTCCCTTCAAAAACATTCCTACCAAACAAATACATACATACAAATACATACATACATACATACAAATACATACATACAAATACATACATACATACAAATACATACATACAAATACATACATACATACAAATACATACATACATACAAATACATACATAAGTATGAAAGGAAGAAAGAAAGTGAAATTAAATGTGAAGGAAGGAAAATTAAAAGAAAATGTATATTAAAAAGAAAGAAAGAAAGAAAGAAAGAAAGAAAGTCGAATTAAAAGAGAAAGAAAAATGTGTATGAAGAAAGAAAGAAAGAAAACTGAATGAAAAGAGAAAGAAAAATGTTTATTACGAAAGAAAGAAAGAAAGAAAGAAAGAAAGAAAGAAGAGAGGACGGTGAATTTAAGGAGAATGAAAAAGTGTAATAAGAAAGAATGAAAAAGAAAGTAAAGAAGAAAATTAATAAAGAAATAAAAGGAAAAAGCAGACGATAAAAGACGACAGAAAATTGAAAATTAAATGCATATATACTCTTTCAACAATTACTACTACTACGAACATTTTCTACAAATCTTCATACCCATAATTTTATCTATCGTTGAGCACGAACTCTACCCTTAACTTCCTAATAATGTTTCTAATTAACTCCTACAACTTATTGTTAATCTTTCCTTTTAATAAATTTCTATTTATGGTCACCATCCAAGAATGATGACCTCTTTTCTAGAGATCCCCGACTGAGATAACGCTAAGGTCTCTGTTTTAAATCATGTTACTTATTTTCCATTTCATTTTAAAAAAATGTTTATTCCCGGAAAATATTTATACCGAATGGAATGAATATAGTGTTGTCCGATGAAATGATCTCATTTAACTCATAGAAATTAATTATAATTTATAACCAATCTAAATGATGTGTTGAGTTTTCCTTTATAATATATATATATATATATATATATATATATATATATATATATATATATATATTTATTTATATATACACACACACACAACGATTTTTATTATAATAAAAAGCATATATATATATATATTCGATGTTTACATAAAACCGTCAATTCATCTCTTCGATTCAGTAGTACTTTATTTTTAGGGAACTTTAGAGTCTGCAGCTTTTCATTCAAGCACAGAGGGCAGATGTCATAGAACGACTTAGAGTTTCTTGCTTTTTCCGGAATTTTCCATTTTACTTTAGGAGTTTTGTTTGTATCCTTTAACTTCTAAAAATATGAAAAAAAAGGATGTGTGATTTCGGTACGTGTTATTTTTTAAGGAAGTTAAATTCAAATACCAACCTGCTTAAAAGTGTTCTTCCCGCAATGAGTCCTGCATTTAACTAATAAAAACATTTGGTATAGATAATGTATTCCTAGAGGTTTCATGCAATTAATTGGAGGGGAGGAATAACAGAAGTAAAAAAAAAAAATTTTAACTAAGATTTTCTAAAAGTAATAATTGCATAAATAATTTCATTTATTTGTGAATTATTCCCAAAATTTTCATTACAATCAGACTACTAGTTGATTTTTGCAAGAATTTTCAAATTAATGTGTCTTTCAACGCCAGAAAACGGCTTGCGTAATATCACGTTTTTCTTTGTAGCAACATTACGTAAACATGGCAAGAATCGTTGACGGAAAAAATTAACTGAAATTTCGAATGTGTTAGAAAGGATAAAAAAAAAATAATGACTACAAAATTTGATCTTTCCTCTTAATAATAACATGAACATTTTGATGATAAAACTTTGGTTTTATTAAGTTTGAGCCCTTTTAACATATGTTGTTTTTTCGGCAATTGCGTGGGGGTACCTATAAAATGTACTGTTGGTCATTTTGCTATAAAATGTAGTGTTTGTTATTCTACTATAAAATATATAGTTGGTAATTTTGTAAGGAAGGAAGATGAATTAAGAGAGAAAGAAAAAGGTGTAAAGGAAGAAAGGAAGGAAAATTAAAAGAAAATGTTTATTAAAAAGATAGAAAGAAAAAAGAAAGTCCAATGAAAAGAGAAAAAAATGTGTATTTTGAATGAAAGAAAAAATTATGGAAAAAAGAAAGAAAGTGGAATTAAATGTCATGGAAGGAAAATTAAAAGTAAATGTCTATTAAAAAGAAAGAAAGAAAGAAAGAAAGAAAGAAAGAAAAAAGTCGAATTAAAAGAGAAAGAAAATGAGTATGAAGAAAGAAAGCTGAATAAAAAGAGAAAGAAAAATCTTTATTACGAAAGAAAAAAAGAAAGAAAGAAAGAAAGAAAGAAAGAAGAGAGGAAGGTGAATTTAAGGAGAATGAAAAAGTGTAATAAGAAAGAATGAAAAAGAAAGTAAAGAAGAAAATTAATAAAGAAATAAAAGGAAAAAGCAGACGATAAAAGACGACAGAAAATTGAAAATTAAATGCATAGCAAGAAAGAAATAATAAATGAAAATTTAAGAAAATTAACGAAAAATGACTGAGAAAAAACAAATAGGAGAAAAAGAAAGAAGAAAAAGGTAAATAAATGCAATTAAAAAAAAAAAACAAACGAGACTTGCATGAAATATAAGACGGAAAGAATGAAAGTTGGAAATGTAGACTTCTTTTATTTAAATGGATAAAAGGAGACGCCCGTCTGTCTACTGGGAAAACTAAATAGTCTAAAATGGCCAGAATAAAAATTAAAAAGATAAATCCACAGAGCTGAAAAAAAAAACGCTAAAAAATTGGAAGCATAGATATACAAACATACATACATATTATGGTATTCGTCGGCTGGGGCAAGGATTTTTTTTTATAAGAGATCTGCAGTTTCCTATGCAGCACGTATTCCCTCTCCCCGCCTCCGATGTTGTCCAAAGGAAAGGCAGAAGTCAATGCAGGTTGGTATTGGCGTCATCGCAGGCACTTCCAGAACGAAATTGCTCATAACATCAGACGTCTTAGAGAGCCCGGTGCCGGATTTGAATTCAGACTTATCTTTCTAGACTGATTGCCAACCATAGCTACAGAGCCCAGACTGCTCTACAATTTTACCCATAGTTGGAGGGTTTTTGAATTTGGAGTTTTTCTTCTCCTAAATCAATTGCCATCCAAATCTATAGAACTCAGTCTGTGTTACTATTTACCCAGAGATGCCTTGCTGTTTATCTAAAGAGAAGGGATGGACACATATATACACTACCGGCCATAATTATTAAACCACCCCAGTTTTTTTAAAAGAAATGATGTATTTCTTACTATTTTCAGTATTTATTGCTAAATGAAAACAGAATGTTTTTATTACTTTGCAAAATTTTACAAGGCAAGGAAGCAATCACCTTATCGTCCGAATCACCTTAAATTTTCTTCATTCTTTCAATGATGAAACTGTAATATAGGTAGGCTTACGGCCTATCACGTTGAATACACCGGTTCTAGATCGATCACCGAAGTTAAGCAACGTTGAGCCGCTTGGGAATACGAGGTACTGTAAGCGTTTAGTGACGGATATGAGTTGTGGTGCATTGGATATCAGCTCGGAAAGAGAAATCGGTGAGCCGAGTTCGAATTCCAGTTGATTACCCGACATTCACTTTCGCACTAGTACCCTTGAGAAAGATATTAATCCGTCCCTTCCCTCTAGTTAAGAGTTAAATAACAAGGGTAGGACTTGGGGACCCTGCCCTTAAAAAAACAAATCACAAGGAATCTTGATACTCAAAAAGAAAAAAGTATTGCTAGACAAAAAAACTTATATAAAAACAAGTGTTGAAAAGAAAAAGGTATTACCAGCAAAAAATAAATAAAACTTAGTTGGCAATAAATGACCCGCCGAGGTTGATATGCCATAAAAACAAAACAACCAACCAACTGTAATATAGGTGATTAGTAAATATTTATAAATTCATTTGATGCACATGTTATTGT
Organism: Ascarosepion bandense; assembly: GCA_037127315.1. Taxonomy (NCBI): domain Eukaryota; kingdom Metazoa; phylum Mollusca; class Cephalopoda; order Sepiida; family Sepiidae; genus Ascarosepion; species Ascarosepion bandense. The sequence goes on along the minus strand of JBBBDQ010001075.1, from coordinate 1,895,605 downwards.
GCAATATTAACAAAAGACCCATTCTATTTTCATTTACAATTATTCATTTGGCAATAAATACTAAAAAATAGTATGAAATACATCATTTCTTTTAAACACTGGCAGGGCCTAATAATTATGGCCGGTAGTGTATATATATATATAGAGCAATCTACAGGGTGCGATGAGTAAATTGTCGCTATTTGCCTTGTAAAATTTTGCAAAGTAATAATAACAAAAGAACCATTCTATTTTCATTTACAATTATTCATTCGGCAATAAATACTAAAAAATAGTATGAAATACATCATTTCTTTTAAACACTAGCATGGCCTAATAATTATGACCGGTAGTGTACATACATGCATAAATAAAAAGAAAGATAGGGAGAGAGCGAGAGAGTAGCAGGGTTGGGTTATCCTTTAGGCTAGTACAGACCACAGCCTCGGGCCACTCAAGCTTTTACAAAGCAATGATTGTAATTTTCTAGGTGTTAGAACTTCTAAAGAGTTTCATAAACTGAAATGATATTAATATGACAAACTCATATTTATTTCACTTTGCAAGAAGCAAAACAAGCAAAAGAATGTTTTAGGTTGTTTCATTGTGTTTCAAAAAGATAATACATTTGATTTTAGTCCTGAATGTTTAAATCTTACATGAATCTTTATAAATCAGTGATTTGAATTTTCTAGATGAGATAATTTCTAAATATATGACGAACCCATATTTATTTGACTTTGCAGGAAGCAAAGAAAGGAACAAATGTTTTTAGATTGTGTTATTATGTTTCAAGTAAGAGCAGTACTAGATTGGAACTAAGGTCCCATTAATTTAATTGGCTGGATTTAACCGGAAGTTCTATGTTAACAGTTTCTTCCCTCGCACTTCTCACTTGTGAAACTCTCTTCTAGCTCTATGCTTTCCATCCGACTTTGATATTCAAAAATTTATATGCAATATCAATCGTTATCTAGTGTGTTCCTGATTACTCCTCTATTGTTCTCGCCCCTTAATTTTTTTAAAAATTAGTCTTTCCCGCTCAGTAACCCCATTGGGTTTAAATGGCTTTAGTACCTTGCGTAGGGTAAAATTATAAAAAATTGCAAATATTGATTTTAGTTCACAATGTTTGAATCTTAGAAACTTTTATAAAGCCGTGTTTAAAATTTTTTAAATAGCTTCATAATTCAATTTATGATATAAAAATGATACTCGTATTTGTTTTGTGCTTTTTACATTGCTATAATGTTGGTTATAAAAAATCTATTTTTTTTTATATTGCTATAATGTTGGTTATAAAAAATCTATTTTTTTTTTTACCATACTTGTGCTAATTTAGTTTTCAAGGAATGCAAAAAAACAAAAATAGATATTCTAATTTATTTAAAGAATTAGCAATAAATTTGCTATGTTAATAACCCTAAAATCTTCAAGATGGATGTAGGTCAGTTAGAGGGTGGGGATCCCATAATTTAATTAACCTAGGGCCCCAAATGTCATAACTAACCCTTGTCATGACATCCTTAATGTTTGCACCATAATTGAGATACCTTGGTATTTTGCAATATCTAGTGTTAATTTTATGGTACCTTGCTATTTGGCAGTATCTAGTGTCATATTTTGTGGTACATTGGTATTTTTAGGTAATTTGGTATTTTGTAAAAATCTTGTGTCATATTTTGCAGTATATTCGTATTTTGCAATATCTAGTGACCTTTTTTTATGGTACCTTAGTATTTTGCAATATCTAGTGACCTTTTTTATGGTACCTTAGTATTTTGCAATATCTACTGTCCTTTTTTATGGTACCTTAGTATTTTGCAATATCTAGTGACCTTTTTATGGTACCTTAGTATTTTGCAATATCTACTGTCCTTTTTTATGGTACCTTAGTATTTTGCAATATCTAGTGACCTTTTTATGGTACCTTAGTATTTTGCAATATCTACTGTCCTTTTTTATGGTACCTTAGTATTTTGCAATATCTACTGTCCTTTTTTATGGTACCTTAGTATTTTGCAATATCTACTGTCCTTTTTTATAGTACCTTAGTATTTTGCAATATCTAGTGACCTTTTTTATGGTAACTTAGTATTTTGCAATATCTAGTGTTCTTTTTTATGGCACCTTAGTATTTTGCAATATCTACTGTCCTTTTTTATGGTACCTTAGTATTTTGCAATATCTACTGTCCTTTTTTATAGTACCTTAGTATTTTGCAATATCTAGTGACCTTTTTTATGGTACCTTAGTATTTTGCAATATCTAGTGTTCTTTTTTATGGCACCTTAGTATTTTGCAATATCTACTGTCCTTTTTTATGGTACCTTAGTATTTTGCAATATCTACTGTCCTTTTTTATGGTACCTTAGTATTTTGCAATATCTACTGTCCTTTTTTATGGTACCTTAGTATTTTGCAATATCTACTGTCCTTTTTTATGGTACCTTAGTATTTTGCAATATCTACTGTCCTTTTATATGGTACCTTAGTATTTTGCAATATCCAGTGTTCTTTTTTATGGTACCTTAGTATTTTGCAATATCTAGTGTCCTTTTTTATGGTACCTTAGTATTTTGCAATATCTACTGTCCTTTTTTATGGTACCTTAGTATTTTGCAATATCTAGTGTCCTTTTTTATGGTACCTTAGTATTTTGCAATATCTACTGTCCTTTTTTATTATACCTTAGTATTTTGCAATATCTACTGTCCTTTTTTATGGTACCTTAGTATTTTGCAATATCTACTGTCCTTTTTTATGGTACCTTAGTATTTTGCAATATCCAGTGTCCTTTTTTATGGTACCTTAGTATTTTGCAATATCTTCTGTCCTTTTTTATGGTACCTTAGTATTTTGCAATATCTACTGTCCTTTTTTATGGGACCTTAGTATTTTGCAATATCTACTGTCCTTTTTTATGGTAACTTAGTATTTTGCAATATCCAGTGTCCTTTTTTATGGTACCTTAGTATTTTGCAATATCTAGTGTCCTTTTTTATGGCACCTTAGTATTTGCAATATCTAGTCTCCTTTTTTATGGTACCTTAGTATTTTGCAATATCTAGTGACCTTTTTTATGTTGCCTTAGTATTTTGCAATATCTACTGTCCTTTTTTATGGTACCTTAGTATTTTGCAATATCTAGTGTTCTTTTTTATGGCACCTTAGTATTTTGCAATATCTACTGTCCTTTTTTTATGGTACCTTAGTATTTTGCAATATCCAGTGTCCTTTTTTATGGTACCTTAGTATTTTGCAATATCTACTGTCCTTTTTTATGGTACCTTAGTATTTTGCAATATCTACTGTCCTTTTTTATGGTACCTTAGTATTTTGCAATATCTAGTGACCTTTTTATGGTACCTTAGTATTTTGCAATATCTACTGTCCTTTTTTATGGTACCTTAGTATTTTGCAATATCTAGTGACCTTTTTATGGTAACTTAGTATTTTGCAATATCTAGTGTTCTTTTTTATGGCACCTTAGTATTTTGCAATATCTACTGTCCTTTTTTATGGTACCTTAGTATTTTGCAATATCTACTGTCCTTTTTTATAGTACCTTAGTATTTTGCAATATCTAGTGACCTTTTTTATGGTACCTTAGTATTTTGCAATATCTAGTGTTCTTTTTTATGGCACCTTAGTATTTTGCAATATCTACTGTCCTTTTTTATGGTACCTTAGTATTTTGCAATATCTACTGTCCTTTTTTATGGTACCTTAGTATTTTGCAATATCTACTGTCCTTTTTTATGGTACCTTAGTATTTTGCAATATCTACTGTCCTTTTTTATGGTACCTTAGTATTTTGCAATATCCAGTGTCCTTTTTTATGGTACCTTAGTATTTTGCAATATCTACTGTCCTTTTTTATGGTACCTTAGTATTTTGCAATATCTAGTGTTCTTTTTTATGGCACCTTAGTATTTTGCAATATCTACTGTCCTTTTTTTATGGTACCTTAGTATCTTGCAATATCCAGTGTCCTTTTTTATGGTACCTTAGTATTTTGCAATATCTACTGTCCTTTTTTATGGTACCTTAGTATTTTGCAATATCTAGTGTCATATTTTGCACTAACTTCGTATTTTACTTCCAGCTATGTAAATGTCGCTATGTAAATATTGCTAAAATATACCATAAGTAAAAAGTATTCAAGATTAGTTTGAGCTGGAGGATGGCACCATTTGAGGGTGAGGAGGCCATATCTGAATTAGCATAGAGGCCCCAAAGGTCATAATCCGGCCCTGCATATTACGTATTGAAATTTTAATTGCGAAGATTTCTATCTAAATTTCTGAGAGATTAAAGATCAAATGTAGAGCGAAATATGACAGGATGAGAAAAGACAAATATCAATTTAACACGTTTTACTTTATTAAAACACTGTCAGTGATTGAGAACAAAGCAATCAAAATTTTTCAATTTACTGTGGTTTGATTTTTATTGGTCAGTCGTGTATCACGCGCATTATAATCGTAGATATTTCTGTATGTAGAATTTAGAATTTTTACAAATTGACATACATACAGAATTTTATAATGCATGTGACACATGACTGACCAATGAATATTAAACCACACAAAATTAAAAGTATTAAAATTTCTATCTTTGGGTAAATTCTCTCTCAATCTCTGACGAATGTTTGATAAAAGTGAAATATGTTAGATTGATAAAGCTTCCTATTACTCTTCATTTTATATATATATATATATATATATATATATATATATATATATATATATATATATTTATTCAGAAATTATAACATGAATGTTATAATATCACTACAAAAGTAGCTATTTTGTTTCGACACTTCTTCCAGTTGGAGGGTTTTAGAAGGTTAAAAACAAGCGGAACACTTTTAATCAGAGAGGCATTGTTGTATAGATAGGGTGGACCCATACCCATCAGAATAAAGTACCTACTAGTTGGAGAATCTGTGAGCAGACTCAAAAATAATTTTTGGGGGCATTAGTATTAATATTTGATTAAATGAGATCAGCATTATTAATTGACTATTGTATTCACTTTATTATTATTGCGAATTAAAAAATATATATATTATATATATTGTTAAGTTGAAGTATATATATATATATCATTTCACCCTAAGCAAAGTAGGACCGCCAGGGGTAACCACCAGGAGTAACCACTATGGGTGCGCAGGGAGTAACAATGAGAGAAAAACAAGGTTCAGGGGATGTCGAGGTAAAGATAAGAGATGAAGGGGAATCAAGTAGATAGAAGATGGTAATTGACGATTCATGTAAACTTTTGGAGCATATCGATACCAGGAAAGAAAGCAAACGGAAGGCGTTCCACAAACGGAATATGCGAGAAATGAAACTGTTCGAGTAGAAGAGACAGTTACATTTAACTATTTCGAAGGTAAAAAGTGGAACCTTGAGGCCAATCTACTAGCACGCGTAAATACATGTGGTCGGGTAACCTGGGAAAAGAGGCTATCAGAGCAGTTGCCATGAAAATCCTTTTAGAAGAGGCAGAAAGAAATCCACATTTCATCGGTGTGAAAGTGACTGAAGGCGGGCTGGCAAATCAAGATCGATTATATTGGATTATATTCGAGATCCTTCTTCTAAGTTTGTCGAATACCTAAAAAAGAATAGCAAGATCACCCAACTAGATATGGCAACAGTATATATATATATATATATATATATATATATATATATATATATATATTAAAGACAAAAATAGGGGTTGTTCCAATGAGAGAAATCTCTTCCGTTTTGGGAGTCAGTCACATTTCGCTGGCCAGAAAGAGATTGAACGTGTGAGTGTGAAAAAACCTACAAAAAACACTCACGCGTAAGAACTTTCTGACCTGCTCACCGACCACTTATCTATATATACACACGATATTTTGACCATCGGAAAAAACAAACGAATCTCGATGTGTAAAGTCACATGTTTATTCGCCTAAAGAGAATCAACTTTTGACTGGAAACACGTGTAGCGACACAAATACTATTATGGTCACATAAAAAAAAACACATATATCATGCAAAAAGCAAGTAATATTTATAACTAGCAGTATAGCCCGGCGTTGCTCGGGTGTAATGAAAGCTTTAAAACTAATCCATGGTCCTGGAGCTCAGACTTAGCCTAAAGAGTATTTGTGTGAAGTTTGGTGAGAATCGGATAAAACTTGTGGATTTGCATAAAGAACATACAGACAGATAAACAGACACACACACAAACATCTTGCCTTTTATATGTACATATTATCGATTTTCTGCACTATTGTAAGAACTGCAACCTTGAAACTTCTGAATATCGTTTCTTCTGTCTTTGTCTATGAGTGTATCAAATTTGATTAAAATCGGACCACTCATTCTATAACCCGATTTTTTCGATTATTGATTTTCGATATTTATCGGGTGTACTTCGATACAAAATCTAGCTAAGAACACTCGCAGACGCTTATAGTACAACTGTGTAAATGTTCAAGAAAATCGGTTCAGCCGTTTCGTGGTCTATAGGTAACGGACACACACACAAAGTTCCATTTATATATATATATACATATATATATATATATATCTGTGTGTGTGTGTGTGTGTGTGTGTGTGTGTGTGTGTGTGTGTGTGTGTGGCCGAGTGGTTAGAAAGTTCGGCTTCTGACTATGAGGCCTGGGTTCGAATCTCACCATGGTCGATTTGTTAAAGGTGATTTCTTGATGTTATCGGTCTGGATATGAGGCGATCCTAACGTGCGGCAACTTTGGAAAATGCCTGAAAACCATACCAAGGGTTGACCCAAACCTCGTGAGTGCAATTTAGTAGATAGGACGCTTTGAAAGCCTTCGATGGATGTTGTAGTCATTGTGACCGAGGATTCCAGTTTCGTGACCTTGTTCAGATTTTTTTTCTTTTCAGAACTCATATTAAGTAAGTGTTGCCCAAAGCTTTTGTATTTTCGAGCGCTTTCGGCTATTCTTTTAGCCATCATCAAGAATTAATTTTGTTTTACTTGTAAATAAACCTGTGGAAAGTTTAAGTATATGTAATTTAAATACACAAGACTCTATATGCATAAAATTTTCACATGTTTGTTTACAAGTAAAAATAAATTAATTCTTGATAATAGCAAAAAATAAAGCCGAACGCGCTCGAAAGTAAAAAAAAGCTTTGGATAATTCTTATATAATTTGAGTTCCAATATGAAAAATTGATAGAAACACATGAAAAAGTATATAAAAACTTAATGATAATACCTTGTCTGTTATTTTTAATGAAACTTATATATATATATATATATATATATATATATATATATAATAGCTGACCACTCGTATTCGAGTATACCTGTCTACCAGGGCGGCAAGCTGATCTCCATTGTAGACGCCTGTTTAGGCAAACTTGGGTTTGTTCAACATTCACAGAATCCACCTGTAGTTTATACTGTAACTATTTTTTTTAATCATTTCACCCCAAGCAAGGCATTCCACTGCCACTATTGCGCTTGGGGCTACATGGGGGAAGGTAAATAGAAAGAGTGGTTAGATATAGGAAATGTCAGAAGGGGGGGGTTGATAGATAGTTGGGTGGGTGGGAAGAGTGTTTGAAAGAATGGAAGCGAGTTAGTTTGTTAGGAGGTGTCTATTGACCTTACATTTTAATCTCCTGGAGATTGTAGCCGTCGGGGAAGCAGTCTTGTGGGAGGGAATTCCACAGTCGTGAAGTGCGAGAAAAGAAACTGTTGGAGTAGAAGTTGCGGTTACATTTTATCGGTTTCACTGTAAAAGGGTGGGATCTAGTTACTAATCTAGTATCTCGTGCAAATTTGAACCTAGGGGGCATCAGTGATCTAAGTTCATCGGAGCAGAAGCCGTGAAAGTATTTATAGAAGAGACACAGGGAAGCCACGTCGCGCCGGTGAGAGAGAGACTGCAGGCGGTCTGCTAAGTCGGTATCGATCACATTACAGACCCTCCGCTGTACCTTGTCTAGAAGCCCAAGGAGAATAGCAGGGGCACCCGACCAGATATGGCAACAGTATTCAATGCACGGGCGGATGGTAGATTTATAAATGTGCAGGAGAGATTCAGACGGAAAAAACCTCCGGGCCCTGCACAGAGAACCGACTTTCATAGCAGCGGATTTAGCAATGGATTCGATATAGTCATTCCACTTGAGGTCCGCTGAAAGTGTGAGACCAAGGAGGCGTAGTGTTTTACTCTCTGGGAAGCAAGCCTGGTCCATGTTAATAGGATGTAGGTGTGATTGTATATGATGATTAATTGATAGTAGCTTCGTTTTAGAAGCATTAAAATTTACGAGCCATCTCTTCCCCAGTTGCTTGCGGGGGTAGTGAGGGACATGTTCCCTTGCCTTACCATCACGCCCCCGACCCTATGGCTGACCGTCAGGCCTTGGGTGCGACCGAAATTCCTGCTCGAATGTCTGGCGGCTTTACAGGCCATTCCACGGTCCAGTGACCTTTCACAGCCTAGGAAAATCTTCTATCGGGGATTAGTGGAGGGTGCCGTGAAGGATAAGCTGTGGAGTAAGCTCGGCATGTCGAGAGTGGAGTACCGCTCTCATTGGTCTTGGGCGCCAGGTGCGGATTGGCTCAGCAACTCTGAGTTTTCTCTGACCTGGCGATTGGCTCGGAATGGTTTGTCGCTCAATGACAAGCGTTTCGCAATGGGCCTGGCGGATTTGCCAGATTGTGAACGTTGCAACCTTGGAATTAGGGAGACGTCTGCGCACGCCTTCTTCCATTGTTCGCGCGTTCGCCCGTTGTGGGCGCGTGTCGGCGAGTTGACTGCTCGTATCGCGCCGCGGGAGCTTGTGCTCATTGATCGCGCATACGCTGTGGACAATGTGTCGCCCCCGTACTCTGGAGTGAAGCGGATGGTGTTTCTGTCGCTACTGGCCACGGCTAGAATGGTGATTTGGATGACGCGTCTGGAGGAAGTCTTGCGGGGAGGCCGTCTTTCGGATCAGGATCTAATCCGATATTTTGAGCACCAGCTCAAAATGAAGATTAGAACTGAACGGAAACGGCTGCACCCGACAGACTTTAGCAAAAGGTGGATATATGCAGCGAGCCTGGTTCGTGTGACCGGGGCTAGTCTTGATTTTCTTTTTTAGATCTGCTGCTCGCATCGGGGTGGATTCCTCTGGAACCCCTCCCGTGGTTAAGGTAAAGGATTCTTTTGTATACCTAGTTAATGTGAGTGATAGTGTTAGTCCCGGCCTGTTCCCGGCTCCCTTGCTTTTGTTATGATCCAGTTCGAGATCCCCATTGTCCAGAGTTATTTTGTCCCGTTTCATTCTCGGCTGGGTCAGCCTTATATACTCTCCAGTCCATTTTATTTTTGTACCCTACTTCTCCATTCCCCTTAGAAAGAGAGCGGCTTGATTTTGTCTCTACAGGCAGAATACAGTGGCCTCTTTAATTATGTGGGTGTGTTTGGGCCTTACTAACATAAGGTATAAATATTCATTTGAAATTGTTTTTGTTTTGGGGATTTTTGTTTCTTCATACCCCCGTCCCATCATATCATTTCATGTACAAATTTTTAAAGTTATTTTTGTATTATATTTGTATATAGTAATAAAATTTTTATGTACATTTGGGGCGTTTTTAGGTCCCCGGTATGTTGTGCGGTATTTTGGTGCTTGATAAGTATGAGTGGTGATGGACAAATTCTTATGGTGAATGAGAATCATTGTAACGTATGTATGGGTCGTGAATCTGATTAGCTAGGTATAGGATAGAGTAGCTGAAGACCACCCCAAGTTTTGTTCCCCCTCCCAGTTTTTGGCCTTGAGCCACAATTTGTATTTATACAAATAAATAAAACGAGCCATCTCTTCCCCAGTTGCTTGCGGGGGTAGTGAGGGACATGTTCCCTTGCCTTACCATCACGCCCCCGACCCTATGGCTGACCGTCAGGCCTTGGGTGCGACCGAAATTCCTGCTCGAATGTCTGGCGGCTTTACAGGCCATTCCACGGTCCAGTGACCTTTCACAGCCTAGGAAAATCTTCTATCGGGGATTAGTGGAGGGTGCCGTGAAGGATAAGCTGTGGAGTAAGCTCGGCATGTCGAGAGTGGAGTACCGCTCTCATTGGTCTTGGGCGCCAGGCGCGGATTGGCTCAGCAACTCTGAGTTTTCTCTGACCTGGCGATTGGCTCGGAATGGTTTGTCGCTCAATGACAAGCGTTTCGCAATGGGCCTGGCGGATTTGCCAGATTGTGAACGTTGCAACCTTGGAATTAAGGAGACGTCTGCGCACGCCTTCTTCCATTGTTTGCGCGTTCGCCCGTTGTGGGCGCGTGTCGGCGAGTTGACTGCTCGTATCGCGCCGCGGGAGCTTGTGCTCATTGATCGCGCATACGCTGTGGACAATGTGTCGCCCCCGTACTCTGGAGTGAAGCGGATGGTGTTTCTGTCGCTACTGGCCACGGCTAGAATGGTGATTTGGATGACGCGTCTGGAGGAAGTCTTGCGGGGAGGTCGTCTTTCGGATCAGGATCTAATCCGATATTTTGAGCACCAGCTCAAAATGAAGATTAGAACTGAACGGAAACGGCTGCACCCGACAGACTTTAGCAAAAGGTGGATATATGCAGCGAGCCTGGTTCGTGTGACCGGGGCTAGTCTTGATTTTCTTTTTTAGATCTGCTGCTCGCATCGGGGTGGATTCCTTTAGAACCCCTCCCGCGGTTAAGGTAAAGTATTCTTTTGTGTACCTAGTTAATGTGAGTGAGTGTGTTTGTCCTAGCCTGTTCCCGGCTCCCTTGCTTTTGTTATGATCCAGTTCGAGATCCCCATTGTCCTTTGTTATTTTGTCCCGTTTGTATTCTCGGCTGGGTCAGCCTTATATATTCTCCAGTCCAATTTATTTTTGTTCCCTGCTTCTCCATTCCCCTTAGAAAGAGTGCTTCTTGATTTTGTCGTTTAAGACAGAATACAGCGGCCTCTTTAATTATGTGGGTGTGTTTGGGTCTTACTAACATTATGTATAAATATTCATTTGAAATTGTTTTTGTTTTGGGGATTTTTTGTTTCTTCATACCCCCTTCCCATCATATCATTTCATGTACAAATTTTTAAAGATATTTTTGTATTTTATTTGTATATAGTAATAAATTTTTATGTACATTTGGGGCGTTTTTAGGTCCCCGGTATGTTTTGCGGTATTTTGGTGCTTGATAGGTATGAGTGGTGATGGACATATTCTTATGGTGAATGAGAATCATTGTAACGTATGTATGGGTCGTGATTCTGATTAGCTAGGTATAGGATAGAGTAGCTGAAGACCACCCCAAGTTTTGTTCCCCCTCCCATTTTTCTGGCCTTGAGCCATAATGCTGTATTGCTCAGTATAAATAAAACGAGCCATCTCTTCCCCAGTTGCTTGCGGGGGTAGTGAGGGACATGTTCCCTTGCCTTACCATCACGCCCCCGACCCTATGGCTGACCGTCAGGCCTTGGGTGCGACCGAAATTCCTGCTCGAATGTCTGGCGGCTTTACAGGCCATTCCACGGTCCAGTGACCTTTCACAGCCTAGGAAAATCTTCTATCGGGGATTAGTGGAGGGTGCCGTGAAGGATAAGCTGTGGAGTAAGCTCGGCATGTCGAGAGTGGAGTACCGCTCTCATTGGTCTTGGGCGCCAGGTGCGGATTGGCTCAGCAACTCTGAGTTTTCTCTGACCTGGCGATTGGCTCGGAATGGTTTGTCGCTCAATGACAAGCGTTTCGCAATGGGCCTGGCGGATTTGCCAGATTGTGAACGTTGCAACCTTGGAATTAAGGAGACGTCTGCGCACGCCTTCTTCCATTGTTCGCGCGTTCGCCCGTTGTGGGCGCGTGTCGGCGAGTTGACTGCTCGTATCGCGCCGCGGGAGCTTGTGCTCATTGATCGCGCATACGCTGTGGACAATGTGTCGCCCCCGTACTCTGGAGTGAAGCGGATGGTGTTTCTGTCGCTACTGGCCACGGCTAGAATGGTGATTTGGATGACGCGTCTGGAGGAAGTCTTGCGGGGAGGTCGTCTTTCGGATCAGGATCTAATCCGATATTTTGAGCACCAGCTCAAAATGAAGATTAGAACTGAACGGAAACGGCTGCACCCGACAGATTTCAGCGAAAGGTGGATAATTGCAGCGAGCCTGGTTCGTGTGACCGGGGCTAGCCTTGATTTTCTTTTTTAGATCTGCTGCTCGCATCGGGGTGGATTCCTCTGGAACCCCTCCCGCGGTTAAGGTTAGTATTCTTTTGTATACCTAGTTAATGGGAGTGATTGTGTTAGTCCCGGCCTGTTCCCGGCTCCATTGCTTTTGTTATGATCCAGCTCGAGATCCCCATTGTCCAGAGTTATTTTGTCCCGTTTCATTCTCGGCTGGGCCAGCCTTATATATTCTCCAGTCCAATTTATTTTCTACCCTACTTCTCCATTCCCCTGTAGAAAGAGAGCGGCTTGATTTTGTCTCTTCAGGCAGAATACAGTGGCCTCTTTAATTATGAGGGTGTGTTTGGGTCTTACTAACATTATGTATATATATTCATTTGAAATTGTTTTTGGTTTTGGGGATTTTTTGTTTCTTCATACCCCCTGCCCATCATACCATTTCATGTACACATTTTTAAAGTTATTTTTGTATTATATTTGTAAATATTCACAAATTTTTATGTACATTTGGGGCGTTTTTAGGTCCCCGGTATGTTTCGCGGTATTTTGGTGCTTGATAAGTATGAGTGTTGATGGACAAATTCTTATGGTGAATGAGAACCATTGTAACGTATGTATGGGTCGTGAATCTGATTAGCTAGGTATAGGATAGAGTTATTGAAGACCTTCCCAAGTTTTGTTCCCCCTCCCAGTTTTTGGCCTTGAGCCACAATTTGTATTCTTACAAATAAATAAAACGAGCCATTTCTTCCCCAAATCTGCGTTCTGTGGTTTTTGGGTAAGATCAAAGTGTAGTATCTGTTCCATAGTAGCGTTTACTAGCACTTGTGGTTTGACTGGCAATCAATTCCACTCGAGTTCATTGCTCGAGCAGCGTAAAAGTAGTGGCTATTTATAGCTGCGAAACACCGGAAGCGATTGTCAGGTGTTCGGCCTCTTAGGAGGCATGGCCGCGGATAGGCCAGAAGTGATCGTTCCTCCCACCACGGACTCGGTGGGAGGGAAAGAGGGTGACTGGCAACTACCGCCACGGGAGTCACCCTCAGTTCCAGCAGCACCAGAATCAGGATCCGGACCAGTACCGGCACCGGTAGCAGCTCCAGCTTCTCCCAAACCTTCGACCTCCGGATGGACAGGAGGCAAGGTCCCACTAAAGGGAGAACAGTACTATGAGGACCAGAGGCAAAAGTATGCCGAATATATTAAGGGCACGGAGCTGCTGTCGGTGCCCGAGGAGTTGGCCGACATTGAGGCCAGAATTGTGACGCTCATAACGAAGGACCTGAAGACCAAAAAATACATAGGCATCAGCAGAGACAACCTCGAAGAAGCCATTAAGGCCCTAAATATCAAGGCTAAGGCGGTGGCAAGGCAGAGCAGCGCAAGTTGGGACGTCTTGCTGGGTACGGCCGACGAGGCAAAACGTTTGGCTGGAGTGGTTCTCGAAACCAAGACCCTCCAGATCCAAACGGAATACATGGGGATGTGCAAGCGCAAAATCACCTTGCATGGCGTCCCCATGGACATTTCTCAGAATCACATCGGCGCCTTCTTCGCCCAATACGGGAAGGTGGCTGAGGTGTCCGCTCTAAGTTCGAAAGCAGGCTTCCTGACCGGTGATATGGCCCTGCAGGTGACCTTGTCAAAACAACAAATCAAGGAAATACCTAACATTCTCACCTGCAGGAAGCGTGCTATCTTTGTGATAGTGGAGGGCAGGAAGCCTTGCTGTTGGGTCTGTGGGGCGGCGGAGCACGTCGCCAAGGCGTGTACGGCCAGGAATCCGGCCCCTAAGGCCCAACCAACCAAGAAGCCTGAAGGACCGGCTCCAGTAACTCCAGCATCACCAGCAGCAGCTACATCAGCACCACCAACACCAAAGTCGGCGGCGGAACAAGGAGGGAGAGTGGCAGGTGGTGAGCAGGAAAAAACCTAAAACCCCTTCACCCGTGAAGGTGCCATCACCTGCCAAAGCTCCAGCAAAATCAAAGGAGCCCACGTTGGAGAAAGCGCCTGCCAAGCGGGAGAAGAAGTCTCCCCCAAAAATAGTGCAGGAGGAGGAAAGAATGGAGACGCAGAGGGCAGCATCGTTAAAACGTGGCAGAGAGGAGGAGGAGGAGCGACAAGAGATCGCCAAGAGTCGGCGGAGAGGAAGAAGCAGAGAAAGAACGGCAACGACACCAAAGTGCTCTTCTCTGCCAACATCGCCGGTGCGTACATCCTACGCCGAAAAAGCAAGGAGCCTTCCCTCGTCCCCGCAGAAAGCTTCCCAGTCCCCTACCTTTAAATTAACCCCCCTGAGACCAGTTTCTTTAACCCCCACTCCCTCCCCTTCTCCTATGTCCACTCCCACTCGGGCAAAAAAGAAAAAAGCCCTGCCCCAGGGGGAAGCACTCCTAAAAGTGAGCGAGGATGTAGCCTCTGAGTGGTCATCTCAGAGGCGAAGACTTTTAAAACCTCTGCTGAGGCTGACCTCAGTGGAAGGCAAAGACATAGAAGATCCCAGAAACTTTCCCCAGGTGTCATCACCCTGGTAAGGAATACCGGTGGCAACCTGAGGGTCTGGGACCACATTCATGAAGCGAAAAGACATTTTGCAAACATAAGATTGGTGCAGGAGAATACTCCGGCCCTTAAAAAAATGGCGAAGAATTGCTCGGGGAGGTTCCCTGTTTTACTCCACCCCAGTCTCTATAGGGTGGTAAAACTAACTTACCCCACGGACGTCGGCGGAATTGTCCTAGACGGACGGATTACGTCCGATGTAGGAACAGGATCCCTAGGACAGTCCGTCGGGGTCCTATCTGCCAGAGATTTCCGGCCCGTATGCGAGTAGAGCCGTTTGTTGCATGTTTTTCTTTGTCTCTTTTCAGGTCTAAAGAATGTCTATTAAGATAGCCAGTATAAATGCGAAGGGCCTGAGGGATCGGGGTAAGGCGGCTCGCCTGCTTCGTGACCTCTTGTCCTTCGGCGTGGATGTGGCCGCGATCCAAGAGACTCACTTTGTTTGCGAAGTCGACTCGTGTGTGCTGTCTAACGACTTTGTCGTCTATTCAGCATATGGGAGCCGGCTGGCCAGAGGTGTTTCTTTGCTGGTCAAGCGTACCCTGGACGCGAGGGTTGACCTTGTCCATGTCGGTGCCGAGGGCCGGCTGATCGTGGCCGATATTGCAGTGAAAAGCAAGTCGTTCCGGCTGATTGTGGTTTATGCGCCCAATGTTCAAGGTGAGCGTGTCTCTTTCTTTCGGCTGTTGGAGCCCTTCATGGTGCATTCAACACGGCTAATCTTAGTTGGGGACTGGAATGCCGTCCTAACCCCCAAATGGGATAGAGGAAGGGGCGCTAGCGGGTGGAGTGGTGATCGTAGCCTGGTTGATCTGATCGGCGAATTTGGTCTCGTCGATAGATACCGGGTCGATCATCCGGATGGGAGCATGTGGACGTGGACGCGTAGTTGGCCTTCTACCCGGGTATCTGCGTACCTGGATAGGATGTTAGTGAGAGAAGCCGACATAGACTTCTTAGAATGTCCAACGTTCCACTGGTTAGGCTACTCGGACCACAAACTCGTTTGTGCCCGTGTGGCGTTAGAATTTAGGCCTAGGTTGGCTGGTTATTGGAAGTTCAATCAGTCCTTACTGGACAGGCGGGACTTTCGTGACCAGCTGACAAGACTAGTTCAGAGGGCGTTAATTGGGCGAGTCATTGGGAGTAAGTGGTGGGTTAACCTTAAGGACTCCATTAGGTCTTTCGCCACCAAATATAGCCAGCGGCTCAACCTAGATAAGGCTGCGGAGGCAAAGACACTTAGTGCTAATTTCGCCCGGGCGGAGGCTGGTGGGGATCCCCTAGAGATAGCCTTAGCCAGGGAGGCCCTGGAGCGCTCGACTAGCGGGCGCTACATGGGTCAGGTAATTAGGGCTAAGTTAAGCAAGATGTCTTCCGAAGCTGTGAACATGGGCGCAGAACTGCGCAAGGAAGAAATTCGCCATGCCGGCGACCGGTACATTCGAGAGGTGCGCGACCCGGAGGGACATCTCCTTAGGTCCACTGACGACATGTGCGAGGCGTTCCGGCAGCATTTCGAACACCGATTTACCAAGGAGCCTGGTCTCCGTGACGAGGAGTTTCGCAGCTATTTGGCTGACTTTCCTTGGCTTTTGCCGGCTGAAGCGGCTAGCTGCGAAGGGGAGATTACGGAGGACGAAATCTACGTGGCTTTGAAGAAGGTCGGCAGTGGCAAGTCGCCAGGTTTGGATGGTTTGCCCTATGAATTGTACTTGAGGATGTCGCACCTTTTTGTCCCGCTCTTGGCTGTCGTGTTCAACCACTGGTTTCGGCAGGGGTCCATCCCCGGTCGGATCACCAGGGGCGTGATCACGCTGTTGAGAAAAGGCAAGAAGGTTGGGAGGGAATTAGATGATTACAGGCCCATAACTCTGCTAAACACAGAGTTAAAGATTTTGGCCAAGATCCTGACGAATCGCTTGCAGCTAGTTGCCGAGTCTCTGTTGGAACCGGATCAGACTTGTTCTGTGAAGGGACGAACAATTCAGAGCAACCTGCACTTGATTCGCACGATCATAGAGGGTGTAGAAGACGACGATGAGGCCGCGCTGATCAATTTAGATCAGTCCAAGGCATTTGATAGGATTGACCATGGCTACCTGGCTGCTGTCCTGCAGGCCGCCGGATTCAAACCCGACTTCAGCCGCTGGATTAGCCTTCTGTATCGCTCCCCCAAGGCTGTGGTACAGGTGAACGGGAAGCTGTCGGGCGCTTTCGCGCTGTCTAGGTCGGTCCGACAGGGTTGTCCACTGTCTTCTCTCCTTTATGTCTTGGCGTTGGAGCCCCTCCTTCGCCGGCTAAGGGACGAGACGGGCAGTCCGGTCCTGCGTGGAATTGAAGTCCCTGGTGGAGCTCGAGCCAGGGTTTCCGCGTACGCCGATGACGTAACGACCTTTGTGTCCTCCCGCAGGGACATAGAGGCGGTACACCAGGCGCTTGTACGGTACGAGAAGGTGACAGGGGCCAGAATTAACTGCGACAAGTCATCCGGCTTGCGGTTAGGTGCCTGGAAGGGTGTTTCCCTCCCGGGGCCCTTCAGCTGGACGGACGGGCCGGTCAAGCTCCTCGGAGTTTGGTTCGGTCCGGACTTACAGCTGGAGAAAAACTGGTCAGAAGTACTGGCAAAGGTCGGCGCGTCGGTCAAGATTTGGCGTCGACGGGGTCTCTCCGTGAAGGGCTTGGCGGAGGTGTGTAACACATACCTCTTTCCCATGATCCTTTACCGGCTGTCAGTACTTCCCCTTTGTGACGATCATGAGAAGGCGCTCGAGCGTTTGCTATTCTACTGTCTGTGGAGAGGACGCAAACACATGGTCGACAAAGGAGTCTGTTGCCTCCGTCCGTGTCAAGGGGGTCTGGGGATGCCACACTTGAGGAGCCACGTGCTCGCTTCGAGGTTGGCATTCCTCAGGCGCGCGTTGGAGGAAGATCGGTTGCTTGCGGGGGTAGTGAGGGACATGTTCCCTTGCCTTACCATCACACACCCGACCCTATGGCTGACCGTCAGGCCTTGGGTGCGACCGAAATTCCTGCTCGAATGTCTGGCGGCCTTGCAGGCCATTCCACGGTCCAGTGACCTTTCACAGCCTAGGAAAATCTTTTATCGGGGATTAGTGGAGGGTGCCGTGAAGGATAAGCTGTGGAGTAAGCTCGGCATGTCGAGAGTGGAGTACCGCTCTCATTGGTCTTGGGCGCCAGGTGCGGATTGGCTCAGCAACTCTGAGTTTTCTCTGACCTGGCGATTGGCTCGGAATGGTTTGTCGCTCAATGACAAGCGTTTCGCAATGGGCCTGGCGGATTTGCCAGATTGTGAACGTTGCAACCTTGGAATTAAGGAGACGTCTGCGCACGCCTTCTTCCATTGTTCGCGCGTTCGCCCGTTGTGGGCGCGTGTCGGCGAGTTGACTGCTCGTATCGCGCCGCGGGAGCTTGTGCTCATTGATCGCGCATACGCTGTGGACAATGTGTCGCCCCCGTACTCTGGAGTGAAGCGGATGGTGTTTCTGTCGCTACTGGCCACGGCTAGAATGGTGATTTGGATGACGCGTCTGGAGGAAGTCTTGCGGGGAGGCCGTCTTTCGGATCAGGATCTAATCCGATATTTTGAGCACCAGCTCAAAATGAAGATTAGAACTGAACGGAAACGGCTGCACCCGACAGACTTTAGCAAAAGGTGGATATATGCAGCGAGCCTGGTTCGTGTGACCGGGGCTAGTCTTGATTTTCTTTTTTAGATCTGCTGCTCGCATCGGGGTGGATTCCTTTAGAACCCCTCCCGCGGTTAAGGTAAAGTATTCTTTTGTGTACCTAGTTAATGTGAGTGAGTGTGTTTGTCCTAGCCTGTTCCCGGCTCCCTTGCTTTTGTTATGATCCAGTTCGAGATTCCCATTGTCCTTTGTTATTTTGTCCCGTTTGTATTCTCGGCTGGGTCAGCCTTATATATTCTCCAGTCCAATTTATTTTTGTTCCCTGCTTCTCCATTCCCCTTAGAAAGAGTGCTTCTTGATTTTGTCTTTTAAGACAGAATACAGCGGCCTCTTTAATTATGTGGGTGTGTTTGGGTCTTACTAACATTATGTATAAATATTCATTTGAAATTGTTTTTGTTTTGGGGATTTTTTGTTTCTTCATACCCCCTTCCCATCATATCATTTCATGTACAAATTTTTAAAGTTATTTTTGTATTATATTTGTAAATAGTCACAAATTTTTATGTACATTTGGGGCATTTTGTAGGTCCCCGGTATGTTTCGCGGTATTTTGGTGCTTGATAAGTATGAGTGTTGATGGACAAATTCTTATGGTGAATGAGAATCATTGTAACGTATGTATGGGTCGTGAATCGGATTAGCTAGGTATAGGATAGAGTAGCTGAAGACCACCCCAAGTTTTTGTTCCCCCTCCCACTTTTTGGCCTTGAGCCACAATTCTGTATTTTGCTCAGAATAAATAAAACGAGCCATTTCTTACCCCAGTCCACTACGGATTGGAGGTCCTTTCCAAGCTCGGCTGCAAGGTTAGCTTTGTCGCCCACACCAGATTTTTGATCGAGGCGAAAATAAACTGTGGTGGCATTCGCGTACATACCTACTTGGGACCTTATGGTATCAGGGAGATCATTAATGTAGATCAGAAAGAGTGTAGGACCTAGGATAGAGCCTTGAGAGACACCCGCGTGCGGGAGGTGCTAGAAAAGAAGCTAATGGAGTAGAATTGTTGGCTGCATTTGGTTGATTTAACTGTAAACGGTTGGGACCTTGTTGCCTCAAAAATATTTTTTTTCTTTTTCTTTCTAGTGTTCGGTACCGGGTTTGTGGATTTGGGGAGATATGTTTGCAGTGTTTGGGCTGGGAAAGTTACATGTTCATGGTTCAACATTTTTAGTTGAATCACTGGACCCTGGTTAGGGTAAAGTATCTTTTGCTTTTGGTAAGTTATTTCCATCCGAATTCGGTATAGGGCTATTTGAGACTACTGCTTCAGGATGTGGAATCGGTTAGGAACGATGAATCGGGGAGACGAGTACGGATTCCAGTTGAATTCCTTGCATTCACTTACGCGCAAATACTCTTGGGAAAGGTATTAATCCGTCTCTTCCTTCCAGTTATGGGTTAAATAACAGGACAGATTGGGTTCTATAGCCTTGGTCGGCAACCAGTCTACCACAGAAAGCAATGGCAACCTACTGCGGGATAATCTTCTGCCCAGTCAGTCATGTCTCTTTTGAGACATGATCGCCCAAAGAGTGTATTACATATGGTATTAATCTTACTCTTTGCGCCAGTTATGGGTTAAATAACAGGACAGATTGGGTTCAACCAGTCTACCGCAGAAAGTAATGAGAGATAATCTTCTGCCCAGTCAGTCATGTCTCGAAAGAGACATGATCGCCCAATCGTGTTTCGCGTATGATACTTAACTGACAAGTCTGAAAATAATTGAATAGCAGGACATATTGGGTTCTATAGCCTTGGTTGGTAACCAGTCTACCTCAGAAAGTAATGGCAACCTACAGTAGGATAATATTCTCCCCAGTCAGTCATGTCTCTTTCGAAACATGATCACCCAAGCGTGTTTCGCGTATGGCACATAACTGAGTGACTGCTTCAGGTTCCGTGATTGTCATTACCTTCCCGGCAGGAGCGAGATGAGGTAGAGAAACAATATTTTCTTTTCCATTCGATAACGTAACAAAAGCTTAATCGATAATCGCCTTAATCGGCTCAACTACTCGTACAGTAGGTTCCTACTTGTTGTTCTTAAGGCAGTTTCTCATGAGCACTTTTGCCAGGGAACATCATCAGATCTTTCGGAGGTAGATTTCCTCGAAAAAAAAACATACTTTTATGAGGAGTGCAGTTCGTGGTTGTACACAGTAAGGAACGAATCGAGTGCGTCAGATAAAGCGGTCTCCCCATTGATGCACAGGTAAACCTCTCGATTTTAAGGCTAAGTTAAGCATCCTCCACAGACCTCTGTCCAGTTTCTCCACTTGACCGTTTCCCCGTTGGTTGTAAGTAGTAGATCTAATAGTATCTATTCCTTTCTCCTTAAACAATATTCTTAACTCCTCCGAGATAAAACGAGGTTTTCTATCAAATACAGGGCGTGGACAGAAATTATGGAAACACCATAATACACCATAATACCATAACTTGGAAAATTTGATTCAACTGTGTATTTTTATATTTTTTGATTTAATATTAGTAGAACTTTATTTTTTTTAATTTATTTTAGTTAAAATTGTTTTTGTTTTTTTTACAGATATTATTTAGAGAAGTTTATTAAAATACAGTCAGGACTATTTAATAATTTTAAGAAATCAACTTTATCCTATGTCTGAGGAACTGTTTCCAGACGGAAATTCCATCATTCAAGATGATAATGCACCTATTCATACTGCTAAAGTTGTGGCTAAATGGCACAAGGAACATTCTAGTGAAGTAGAACATCTTATCTGGCTGCCACAGTCCCCAGATCTCAACATCGTTGTACATTTATGGTTCATTTTAGAAAAAAAAAACCAGCAAGTGGTCGATATCCTCTACCATCATCATTAAAAGAATTGGAGACTGTTTTAGCTGATGAATGGATAAACAATCCTCTGGAAACAATTCAAACTTTGTACGATTCCACGCAGAATTAAAGCTATAGTTACACACTTGTGCAAATTAATTGAAACAATTGCTTTAGTTTCCTTTCTTTCACAATACGGCCAGTTATAGACCAAGTGGAGTTACAGGGTGTTTTGGAGTAGTTTTTGCACTGAAGGTTATAATCGTGCTATGTCGGTTGCTAATCGACTTAATGCACCCAAAACGTTAGGAACTTGGTAATCTTTCACTGTAAGCTGACGCCTTAGTATTCGGCTAACTGCCGACTAATATCAACTGCCTAGTAGGTCTACTGAACCCCAATAGAACTCTAAAGAACTCTCTAGAACTTCTAAGAACTCTTATGAACTTCCCAAGAGCTTCTCGAGTTAACTTCCTGTTAACTCTTATTAATATAGCAGGGAGAGTCCACTATCTGAGGAATAGGTGTGTTTCACCATAACACAGTGCTTAATTGATTTC
Organism: Ascarosepion bandense; assembly: GCA_037127315.1. NCBI lineage: Eukaryota > Metazoa > Mollusca > Cephalopoda > Sepiida > Sepiidae > Ascarosepion > Ascarosepion bandense. The sequence continues at coordinate 1,873,800 of JBBBDQ010001075.1, read as the reverse complement.
TATTTTATCCTCAGATTAGGTCATTTGCAGTGTTGTACAGTAATATAAATCTATTTCCGTGGGTGTATGATGAAATTTGTTTGGCCTTGTAAAATATTGTGCCATCCGTGATTACATCAGCTTTTTATCACGTCCAGACACTGTTGTCTCGTCTGTCTGTTAGGTGTTCCACAGCCATTGTCTGTGATGGACGTTACTCCAAGGAAGCGTACGAAAATTGTAATACTGCATGAACTCATTAGCAAGACTTACAGAGAGATCGCGAATATTGTTGGTGTCAGTCTTTCAACTGTCAGTCGTGTCATCAAGGCAAAGAAACAAAATAGATCCATAAATCTAAAACGTAAAAGAGATTGTTGTCGGGTAGGGTCAATAGACACCTCCTATCACACTAACTCCCAATTATTCTCAGAACACTCTCATCTACCCAACCCTCATTCTCGGTATCCTTATCCGCCTATCACCCACCCTCTGACATTTTCTATATTTAATCATCCTTTCTCCACTCTATGTAGCCCCCTGCGCAGTAGTGGCAGTGACATGCCTTGCTCGGGGTGAAACGCTTATAAAAAAAAATTAAAAAAAAGTTGAATATGTGCAAGCAAAAAAAGTTAATTGCACAGGATAGATTTATTATAAGGTTGTATGAAAAACAGAGCTATTACCTAAAATTGTTTAAATTTTGAAATTTTTACAATTTTTTTTTTTTTAGTCAATCGGAAAGTTTAGCGTTTAATCGATAAGATTGCATTGAAAAAAGTGAAAAAAAAAATGATAATCGCCCAATTTACAGGTGGTGGTAATGTCGTACCGGTGAGTGGTTCCAAAATGGAGGATCGATTTACTATAATGTTGTATGAAAAACTGAGCCCCCACTAAAATTGTTGAAATACTGAAAATTTTCCATTTTTTTTTTTTTTTTTTTTGTCAATTGGAAAGTTTAGGGTGGAATCGATAAGGTTGCACTGAAAAAAGAGTAAAAAAAAAAAAAAAAAAAATGAAAAACAACAAAGTTAAAGGTGGTGGTAGTCTCCTTCAGGTCCTCCAAGGAAAATAATATTAGCTATAATACAAATTTTAGAAGATAACAAGGATATTTTCTTTATATTGGACGCAGTGAAAAGAAAGACACAGAGGCTGTTGCAATACGAGCAAAAAAAAAAAAAAAAAAAAAAAAAGCAAAAGAACACCAAGAGACAACGTATACGTGTTCAGGGAAAGTGTGAAAGACGTTATTTGTTTTGTTTCAATTAGTTTGCATAAAGTTATGCTGCCAAAGGCCGTCCTACCTCATGTTTGAAATGAATTCGCTTGAAATTTAAAGGTGTTTTCATCCATTTCATTTGTCCACACCCTGTAATTTGGTATACTAAATAATTTACTTAAATAGTCAGTACAGTTTTAGTGAACAAAAGCGAAAGTGAAACAACTGTATTCATCAACGATAGTCAATAAATATTTGTTTTCTCTTCGATTTGATGGAAGCGGCCTCGTGAGATATTCATTCAATATTTCGAAGGGTTGAGTGGCTTCGATTAATTTGGCACCCCCTCTCCCAAATCTTGGCTTTCCTCACGGTGCACACATGACACGTTTCTGTCATTTTCTTTACTTCCTCTGTTGAATAGGACGAATTTCTCGACCTGGTAAAGCGTATCATACTTGATATTCCAGGATGACATAGATAATTATGTAATTCCTTAAGGTCGATATTTATAAGTGAAGCGCAGTGTACTCTCGTTAACGCATCTGGGCATGTGTGTTTGATGTCCGGTCGATATCTGATACCTCATCTGTAAGTAGAAAGTTCAGTTCGCCAGAAATGAATTTTGTTGTTTTTAAGTCTACGAAGCTTTATCAGTTAAGTGCCATAAGTGATACACACTTTAGGCGATCATGTCTCGAAAGTAACATGACTGACTGGGCAGAAGATTATCCCGCAGCAGGTTGCCATTGCTTTCTGCGGTAGATTGTTTGCCAACCAAGACTATAGAACCCAATCTGTCCTGTTATTTAAGCCATGATTGGAGGGAGAAGAGATGGATTTTATTATTATATTAATAAGCATTAATTAGTGGGGGATCAGTTTATTACTTAATAACAATAGAAAACCAATCCCCCACTTTATAACCGGTAGGTTTACTTATTTCGCTAACTATTATATTCAGTCAGTCAGTTAAGTGTCATACGTGATACACGCTTTAGGCGATCATGTTTCGAAAGAGACATGACTGACTGGGCAGACGATTATCCCGCAGTAGGTTGCCATTGCTTTCTGCGGTAGACTGGTTGCCAGCCCAAGCGATAGAACCCAATCTGTCCTATTATTTAACCCATAACTGGAGGGAAGAGACGGATTAATACGTTTTTCAATGGTATTTATGCGTAAGTGAATGCAAGGAATTCAACTGGAATTCGAACTCGGCTCCTCAGTCTATTACTGCGCTTAAATTCCATCGATTTGTCGTTCCGAGTCGATATCCATTGCTCCACAACGCACATCCAAGCTATTAATTAGCTAGAAGTATTCACTAGTATTTCTCTAGTACTTTAGTCTTCAGGGTCAGGACTAGTGGCATTTACCTAGCAGTTCACAACCGGATGTGACGCATTGTCAAGGTTTAAAGTGAGGCTATTGTTTGACTCCAACAAACATTACCGATCTCCGTCGGAACTACCTCTTTTGGGGACGCTTCCGGTGTCGGGCAATAAACCTAGCCCCATCCCGAGAGTCTGCTTGGTGGGAAAGCCCTCTATACCTTGGGAATCCCAATTCAATCCAAATCAAGGTCAGGGCAAGTGTTTTCTATTAGTGCGCCCACGTCACAATCGGGTGTGACACAAAGTCGAGATTTAAAGTGGGTCTATTGGCCACACCGCACACAAATTCCAAAGCTCCCTCGGCACTTCCCCTTTTGAGAACGCCTCCCGAGGGAGAGGTACTGCCTAGATGGAAGGCCCTTGGAGCTTGAGCATACCAATCCTAACCGAAGTCACGATTAGTTTTCCCTATCTATCGCCCGGTTCACACTCCACCGACATCTATTGAACAGGTGAAGAGGCTCATCCCTTGTTCCCTGTTTAGGATATGGTTTCCGGATTTCTCTTTTCCAATCTTCCCACTTTGTTTTTTTTTTTCAATTGGAGTAGATAGATCTATCTATCGCTCGGTTCACACTCCACCCATGTCTTTTGAACAGGTTAAGAGGCTCATCCCTTGTTCCCTGTTTAGGATGTGGTTTCCGGCTTTCTCTTTTCCAATCTTCCCACTTTGTTTTTTATTTCAATTGGAGTAAATAGATCTATCTATCGCTCGGTTCACACTCCACCCATGTCTATTGAACAGGTTAAGAGGCTCATCCCTTGTTCCCTGTTTAGGATGTGGTTTCCGGCTTTCTCTTTTCCAAATTTCTCACTTTGTTTTTTTTGTTTTTGTTTTTTTTGTTTTTTGTTTTTTGTTTTTTCTTTTTTTCAATTGGAGTAGATAGATCTATCTATTGCCCGGTTCACACTCCACCCATGTCTATTGAACAGGCTAAGAGGCTCATCCCTTGTTCCCTGTTTAGGATGTGGTTTCCGGCTTTCTCTTTTCCGATCTTTTCACTATTACGTAGCGCCCTGCACATCAGTGGCGTTACCGCCTTGCTCGGGGTGATACGATTAAAAAAAAAACCCTCCAGCTGTATTGATTGCAATTTATATAGTGAACTAGCAGTATAGCCCGGCGTTGCTCGGGTGTAATGAAAGCTTTAAAACTAATGTATTGTCCTGGATTACGTTGGCACCAAAGACTAAAAAGCAATAATTGTTTCCAGTTAAAGCGAAAGCGTAGACCGAAAGAAAAATGAATGGATGTAACTCAAATTTTGATTTCCTGGTATCGATATCAAATAAGTTTTTTCGTCGTAAACTGAATTTTGAAGGCTAAATAAGTCCTCTGAGTAAATGGTATCATGGCTGAGACTAAGAACTACAATTATACCTACTTAGAGCAAAACCCGAAGCAAAAACGAAAATAAAAGGGCTGAAAAATAATACAGACATACAGGCAGATAAACACACACAGAAAACAAACATCTTGCCTTTTTATATATATATATATATATATATATATATATATATATATATATATATATATATATATATATTATCGATTTTCTGCACTATTGTAAGAACTGCAACCTTGAAACGTCTGAATATCGTTTCTTATGTCTTTGTCTCTGAGTGTATCAAATTTGATTAAAATCGGACCACTCCTTCTATAATCCGATTTTTATCGATTATCGATTTTCGATATTTATCGGAGGTATCTTGACACAAAACCTAGCTAAGAACACTCGCAGACGCTTATAGTACAACTGTGTAAATTTTCAAGAAAATCGGTTTAGCCGTTTCGTAGTCTATAGGTAACGGACACACACACACAGACACACAAAGTTCCATTTATAAATAAGTTTAGATATTTGTATATGAATACCACAATCTATCTATCTATCTATCTATCTATCTATCTATCTATCTATCTATCTATCTATATCTTTTCATATCTATCTATCTATCTATCTATCTATCTATCTATCTATCTATCTATCTATCTGGGCATCTCGACGTGGTGCAATGGTCAGCAAGCTTGTCTCGCTAGAACCTATCACTACTGATTAGTGAGTTCGATATTAAAATCCAATTTAATATTTAGAAAATATTAAAATTTAATATTATGAAGATATTAAAATCTAATTTTATATCTTCTTACCTCGTACAAAAAGATTTTCAAAAATAAAAGGAATTGACGTTTTTTTGTTGTTTTTTTCCAATAAAACGGATATTACCATCATTATTAACTACCTGATATGACATTGTTCTTCCAACGTCGAAACAATATTCACAGTTTTGTATTAGTTTGTATGTTCTAAAGTATAATAATAAATATTCTTTGCACTATTTTTCTTCTGCGAACTGTTTTAAATTCATGTTTTGAACGTTGAAATTATTTTCTGCGTTCATTATACATTTGGATATACACTACCGGCCATAATTATTAGGCCACTCTAGTGTTTTAAAAAAATGATGTATTTCAGACTATTTTTTAGTTTGTATTGCAAAGTGGATAATTCTAAATGAAAATAGAACGGTTCTTTCATTATTACTTTGCAAAATTTTACAAGGCAAGGAAGCAAAGATGAACTCATCCAAATCACCCAAAATTTTCTTCATTCTTTCATTGATGAAACTGCAAAATAGGTAATTATTAAATATTTATGAATTCAGTTGATGCACATGTTATTGTGCAGTATTAACAAAAGAGCCTTTCTATTTTCGTTTACAATAATTCACTTGGCAATTTCTATGTTTCGAGATAGAATCTCGTCATCAGGCAATGTTGGATGTTGTTTGTGAAAATAATCTAAATTTAACTGTTGACCTGGATATATATATATATATATATATATATATATATATATATATATATATATAAAATGAAAACGACGACAGTCTACTGCATGCTTGAATACAATATTCAGTCAATGAACGTCGCTTGGTGTTGACCTCAGTATCCACTTTTACATTTTATACACCCTATCTCTATCTTACTCATGAATATTGCAAACCTTAAAACTATGTTTTTATCGTATATATATATATATATATGGACCGATGGATGTAGACAGATTTTGTATGTCAGTGAGAGTTTTTATGAAACAGTGCAAGGAAGGGTAAAAAAAAGAAGAAAAAGTAGACATTGATAGAAAGAAACGTAGAAAAGCGACAGCATTGTGTGCGTCTTTCTGCGCATGCGAGGAAGTCTTCCTTATTTGTATACGACGAGACGCCTAATCATTGGGAGAGACACGTAGCGGGCTGAAAAAAAATGTCGAATTTTTTTATTTTTTTATTCTTTAATGGGGAAAAGCAAATAGAATAATCGATAGGAAATAGTGACTGGATTGGTAGGTAAATAATTACTACTACTATATAAATATTTGGCATCGGTATCAGAATTTCTTTTACGACCATGAACATCATCATCAACATCGTCGTCAGGATTATTCTCGTGAGAGACACTATCGGACACGGCACGTAAGACATCTACGAAACCCATTCTCTTCACTATTTCTCTCTCTCTCTCTCTCTCTCTCTTTCTAATTTACACACACACACACACACACACGTATAATCACATAGGCGGAAAAAAAAGATGAGAAAGAAATAGATACCACACCATTGTTCATATATGTTAAAAATAAACGACGACTGCTTCGCAAGCAACCATAATATAAAAAAAAAGAAAAGAAAAGGTGAACGAATAATCGGGCTGGAAGTGGCTGAGATATTATAACCCTTACGGATTCATTGGCTAAATCCACAAGCATATGCCTACAGTACACACACGCGCGCACACACGCATATATATAAACCCTACCTAATATTGGGCGATCACAAGTTTTAAAAAATTCTCTCTCTCTCTCTCTCTCTTTCTCTCTCTCTCTATCTATCTAATATATATATATATATATATATATATATATATATATATATATATATATGAATAAATATAGCTTTAATGTGTGCTATATTTATAGGATAAAGTTGTCAATATCAGAGATAGAGCGTATATTAATATAAAAGAGTGAACATTGAAGTCAACACTCAGGGGCGACAGACTGATTCATGCCAAGTGTAATCATCAGGCCTGATGATTGCGCTTAGCATGAAACAGTCTGTCGCCCCTGAGTGTTGATTTCAATGTTCACTCTTTTATATATATATATATAATCATACATTTATGAATTAATTGTACATTGCGACACGGAAATTTCCATGTTTCGAGATAGATTCTCTTCATGAGGCAATGGTTGGTGTTGGTTGTGCAGATGATTTACATTTAAATAACAAACATTTTTGTTTGCTGTGTATGTATGTATGTGGAAAGATATAAAAATTTACATGTGTGTTTCTTTTACCTAATCAGAGTGGAGATTCATTTTGGGATTTGGCCCCAAAGAATACATACTAACCAACTTATATATATATATATATATATTAAAAGAAAGTGAAAGAACACGTAGATTAAAACCCACTGTTCAAGTACTTACTTTTATAAAAAATGTTCGATACAGAGTAGCGCTTAATATTGTAATTTTGTTTTACAGTAGTTTATAAAAACATTATGACTACACAAAAATTTTCATGATTCAGAACAATAATGTTTATCTTCAGGCAGGTGATATGTTAAAATAAATGGTGAAAAACTATTTATTTTAACATATCACCTGATAAAGAACAGTACTGTTCTGAAACATGAAAATGTTTCTGTAGTTATATCATGTTTTTATAAACCACTGTAACAACTAACTTCTAGCGAGCGCCCATAGCTCAGAGGTAGAATCGTCGACTGATGTAAATTCGGTCGGGTTTCAATCCTGGCTAAATGCAATCGGATGTCGAACCGTACTAATGAACGGTGATACAGCAAAACATATCTGTCTGCGGATGACTATATATATATATATATATATATATATATATACATGCTACTAAATATACTTACTATCGTATGTTTATGGCATGACTCGGAGTTCCGTGCATACGCAATCATCATGTGCATATTATAAACAGACCGTTTTTAGATTTTTATTTTTATTTTAGGTACTAGAGATGCTTCAGGTCGTTATAAATTATAAATATGGGGTGACATTATTTAAATTTTTTTAATGTTTAATTTAATTAAGTTTACACCAAAACCCTAAAAAAGAATAAGGAACTAAAATCTATATGTATAGAAAGGGCAAGATAACAAAAGATTCTTTCTTACGCTAATGTAACACTCCAACGGCCGGTCCTAACAATTTCTCCGGCGGCCGTTCTCCACGCTGTGATGTTTGCCGGGAGTTCGTTGAAAATGTCGGCCGAACAGCTGGGAGTACAAGATTGAACTATAAGGAACGAACTTCCACAACTTGGACGAGTTGAAAGGATGCTTCATTCGTTTAGAGTTAGCCTTTTCGGTTGGGGCAGGCGAATGTGACACACAGTTCTAACTCTAATTAATGGAGATCAACAAATCCGAACTGAACGAAACAAGACGAACGGAGATCCTTACTTCAAGCACACGCCCGGCGGGGCTCAACTACTCTCTAACTGACTCGGAAAAATTACCTGAATTTATCCAAAATTGACCGGAAATCCGGAAATCCGGAAATGCTTTAGACCACCGGTGACAAACACCGGCGACTGTAAGTCTGAAATTTCAGTTATCTATTTTTTTTTTATCTTAAGGCTTCTGCTGGAAAAGGCTTAATGTGTGGTCAAGATACAGTAAAGAACAGCCTTTGACTGGGTCATCGAAAACCCACCTGCTGAACTGTATCTCTTTATCACATTAAATCACTGAGTCAAATATTTACCGGAGGACAATTTTCCTCATAAAAGAAAAAGCGTTTATTTATTTATTTTTTTCCTCTTCTTTTTTACTTTTGTTAAATATGTTTTTAAACTATTTTCTATTCTAATCTATTTTCTATTTTAATCTATTATAATAAAATACATATATGTCTAGTTATCGTGTCACACTAATACAAACCCCTACCTTGAGTGGTTCTTGTGCTTTTTTATTGGGTGAACATGAGTAAAAAAGAATTTTTTTCTCTCTCTCTCTTCCTCTCTCCCTCTCTCTCTCCATATATATGTGTGTGCGTGTGTGTGTGAGTACATGTGTGTATATATATATATATATATATAGAGAGAGAGAGAGAGAGAGTGTTGAAGTAGACTTTAGATGGAAATGGAATCCCAATCCTCCCAAATAGGAAACAAGGGATGAACCACTTCTTCTATGTGCCTTGTCCTTTCAGGATGTAGGCGATCATGGCCTTCCACGTTTCCCTATCCCTGGTGGCTCTTAGCTCGCCTTCTTCTGTTACACCACCCAAACCCCACTCTGCCATCCACTAGCTCAAGCCCATAAATCTAGAATAAAAATATATAGAAACTAGTATGGCCACAAAATGAGGGATCAGTTTCATATTGATTATAATATAGATTTGATCCCCCACTTTATAACCACATTATAATTTCTTATAAACAGTTGGCATATATCTTCTTCTATGTGCCCTGTCCTTTCAAGACGTAGGCGATCATGGATTTCCACGTCTCCCTATCCCTGGTGGCTCTGAGCACGCTTTCTCCTGTTACACCACGCAACCCCCGTTCCACTATTCACCCGCAAAGGCCAGTCAAGTACGTTACAGGCTGTTTTCACCTGTCTTTCCTTCCCTCTATCTGGCCTGTTAGTATCAGATTCTCCAAGCCCTCCTTCCCCATTGCATGTCTCAGGAACTTTAGCTGTCTCTTCCTGATGCTCAGTATTAATTTCCTTTTTATTTCCATCCTTTCCAAACCTCATCATTGCTCACATGCTCAATCAATGATATCCACAGCATCCTTCTGTAGAACCACATTTCAATTGCTTCAAGTTTTTCCTTCATCTTTGATGATGTTGTCCAGCATTCACTGCCATATTGAAGAACTGACATCACATAGAAATCCAGTACTCTTTTCTTTGTTTCTAACGAAATTTTCCTGTTTCTTAATACTCTACTCGGCTTCTGGAATGCGTCCTTCGCCATGCCAATTCATCTTCGGATTTCTGTGTCGCATTTTCCGTCTTCCGTTAGAAAATTTCCCAGGTATTTACATTTTTGTACTTGCTTGATTTTAGTATCTCCCACCTGTATTTGGCATTTGGGGCTGCTCTTTTTGCTGATGACCATACATTCGGTTTTCTTGTCATTCCATTCAGCTACCTTCTATAGGAGTTCTTGTAGTTTCCTTTCCTTGTGTGCTATCAGCCCTGTATCATCTGCGTACCTTATGTTGTTCAAATTGAGGTCTCCGATTACAAATCCTGGCATAACTTTTAGGGTCCTCAGAATAGTCTCGCTGTACAAGTTGAACAGATCCGGTGACACGGCACATCCTTGTCTTACGCTCCTTTCTGTCTTTGATGAACCACTATTCCTGTTAAAAATACCCTGTAGGAGTGTGAACTTGACGATAAGCGAATGTATCTGCTCCTTTTGAATCGTTATACTTAAGATTAAAAGCGAATTTTTAAAAATGAAAAAAAATATTTGAGTTTTCATGTGAAGCTAATAGATTAAATTTGATATTTCCAATAAGCAAAATATTTTGCTGAATTTAAAATAAAAACTAATTCAAATTGACTGGAAGGGTATTGTTTTTTCTAAATTAGATGTGTAGCGTAGGGGGCTGGTTAATGTTTCTTTGATTCGGCCTTGTATCAGACTTAACCGAACTCCCCACAGCTTACAAGTTTTATGCAGAGTTATAATCATTTCATCATCAGAAGGTTGGTTGTCGGCAGGTTGGAATATGTGGAATTGTATGGAATAGCGTAAGAATAATAAAATATACATTTTTGCATTTTAAAATAGAAATCTATTAAAAGAAAGACTAACATAAGCTGTCGGAGTTAATGTTCAATTAGAAACATTATAAAGAGGTTAAGGGTAGAGTTCGTACAAAATGTTCGTAGTAGTAATTGATGAAAGAGATAAGGAGAAAGAGAAAGAAGACAATGTCCGGATCGCTTGAAGTTTGAAGTTACATTTTAGATGTGTATCTGTCTTTCGCTGCTCCCATCTCCCAGTCTCTGACGCTGCGAAGTCATTTATATGTCCTTTTGAATTTCGCACTGGATCGCTAAGTCCTTTCAAGTCTTAGAAGTCGCTCCCATTGGTCAAAAATCACTTTAACACCTACTTTCGAAATCTGGTTTCGACTTTTTCGTTAAGCACATGGTCAATTCTTTTTCTATTTCGTAAAACCAGGATTTCACACATCGTTGTGAATTTTTGTAAAAGTGAAGAAGAAGGGTGTTGATTTTAATTAATTTCTCATCCGCTACAGATGATTAGCGCCCATTTTAGTCGTTTTTCATCGCAATGCAATTTTCTTTATTAAAAATAATATCTTTCAAAAATAAAATATACGTTCCTAGAACTTTATTTGAGTAATATTAGCTTATTTAAAGTATATTTAACGTGATTTGAAACAAATATTATTTACTTTAAGTTTATAGTACTTTTCTGTAGCTATAGTTTTGACTGTTGACATCCTAATGATAGATTTCGTTGTTCTAAGAAGACTTTATCTGTAAAATACAATTAAAAAAAAACATGACCTGAGTGATTTTTTCTATATAATTTTTAAATACTCAGCAATCCTTAAAAAAATAGGGAAATATACTTTGTAATGTCATGTGTTATTGCATTTTAAATACTGTAGGTGTAAATTTACTATAGCTATCGCTCTTATTTTCTGTAAAATATCGTGGAGAAAAATCTGTATCTACAAAAGTCGACATGTTTATACACGTACAAAAACTATTCGAAATTATTTTTAAAATACAGGGATACCTCAGGTATTAATAAACTTTTCGATTTAGGATTAGTAAATATAGTTTGACTTAATAAGAATATCCCTTAGCTGTTATGCCATTAAAACTGAATCTTAAAGATTTAAAAACTTTATAAATTATTTTAATTAAAAAAATTATTCTATCGAAAAAAAAACCTATACAAATCTTGTAAAAAGTCATTATTCATAGAATTGCTTTTTTTTTTAGACAATAGTGTCTTTAATATCGCTAATTCATTTGTTGTTTCCATTTTAAAATAAAGATTTTGAAATTAAACCTAATTTTTATCAAATTTGAGAAATTCGTTTTAAGGTCTTTGTTCAGCGATTTTGTTGAGGTATATACAGGGTGGATTTTGTTGATATATATACAGGGTGGTTTAAAAGTAGGTGAACTGTACATTGAATAGGTTTGTGTATCGGTTATAATATTACAAGGGTGTCCATTTTAACTATGGTATTCGTGAAATATTAGTTAAAATTTTATAATTGAATTTATCTAAATTTAATCTGTTTTCTTTTCAGATGATTCAAAGAAGAGATGTTGGTAAATAAATTTAAATAAATTTAAATACTGATGATAGAAAATGGGTGCTAAAAGAGCATTGTGTTATATATCGACAAACAACAAACACGGGTATATATAAAAATATATCAAGTGATATTTTTATTGATGACGATGGACCGTGTAGCCTAGTGAACAGAGAGTGAGAGCGCGCTTCCCAGGGTTTGACGGGGTGACGGGGGGGGTCGTCTGTTCTGTTGCTCCTCTGGTCTGGTCTACTCTGTCCCTCTGTCTCTCTCTGTCCTTCTGACTCTTCTGACTGGCGAATCCGTGTTTTCGCGGTCTTTATATATCTTCCAAAACCGGGACTTGTTTCTTCCGGCTTTGCCTTGATCACGCGACGCCCACGCGACGCCTACGTAATTCTCAGAGTCACCTGTCTGTTTGCCTCTGATTTATTTCCGCATCTGCCGGAAATAGGGTCAAAGTGACATCCGTTACTTTCAACGACCGGAAAACACCCCCGCTTGCATCAGCTTTCTTTGGGTGGGGCCAGATTATTATATTACAATTGGAAATGCCAAAATACTGAATCCATTAGAACAAAATGGGTCAAAACATTTATTACTCAAGCCCCAAAGGGACAAACCATTTTCCGTTTCAAAATAAATGTTATCATGTACAGAAATTTGCCATAGTTTCTTTTGTTTCAAGTGCTTTCGGTTACTTCTTTGACCATTTTCAAGAAGCGTGTTTTTGGTATTGTTAGTTTTTTCCTTCTGTTTTGATTGTTTAGTTGTATTTTATTTTTAAGTGTTTTTTTAGAGAGAGCATTTATTACAAGCCGTTGCATGTCGGGCGCGGCTTGAATTCGCGCGATTATCTCCCCAGTTAAAAAAACAAAACAAAAAAACTTTTAACACTCCGTTTCCATTGTTAAATAAGGTGAGTAGGAGAGAGATGTTTAATATACACCCCCCCCCCAGCTAATAGCGAGATGTTTCCGATAATGTGATTTGTATGGAATTTTAGTATTTCCAACCTTAAGGGTTCTGATAAATTGTGCGTTGTTAGATGTTTTTTTTTATAGCACTTTGGTCTGATAAGTGACACGTGAAGCGTCTACTCAATGATGTGCTAGTTTGTCTGATATAAGCTAGTTATTGGTGACAAGACTGTTTCAACCCCTCCTTTGGAAATGGCTAAAGAAGTTTTCACCCCAAGCAAGGCATTCCACTGTCACTATTGCACTTGGGGCTACATAGGGGAAGGTAAATAGAAAGAGTGGTTAGATATAGGAAATGTCAGAAGGGGGGGTGATAGGTAGTTGGGAGGATGGGAAGAGTGTTTGAAAGAATGGAAGCGAGTTATTGTGTTAGGCGGTGTCTATTGACCTTACATTTAAACTTCCGGGGAAGCAGTCATGTGGAAGGGAATTCCAGAGTCGGGAAGTACGAGAAAAGAAACTGTTGGAGTAGAAGTTGCGGTTGCAATTTATCGGTTTCAGTTGCCGAAAACGTTTGATACAGTGAAAAGTACAGAAAATTTCTGTACTTCTTTACGGCTACAAAACGGAATTAAAAAATAGAGACATTTTATGCTTATTAGATTCGATCATCTTTTCTAAATTGCGAATGATCTGTCGAAAAACTGGCAGATGAAGCAGATGTACAAGATCTCCAAAGTCTCTATAATTGATGTGCTTGATACTTATTATAATTATGATTACGTAAGTAAACAGTAAAGCGTGCCTTGTGGCGCAGTGGATATCGACTTGGAACGAGAGATCGGGGTGCTGAGTTCGAATTCCAGTTGAATTCTTCGCATTCACTTACGCACAAATACCTTCGGGAAAGGTAGTAATCCGTTTCTTGCCTCCATTGGGCGATCATGTTTCGAAAGAGACATGACTGACTGGGTAGAAAATTATCCCTCAGTAGGTTCCCGTTGCTTTCTGCGGTATACTGGTTGCGAGCCAAGGCTATAGGACCCAATTTGTCCTATTATTTAACCCATTACTGGAGATAAATTAATACCTTTCCATAGGTCATTTGTGCGTAAGTGAATGCAAGAAATTCGAACTCGGCTCCCGATTTGTCGTTCCGATATCCACTGTACGCATGACCGTGATTAAAAGCTTTATTTATTGAGTTGTCAGATAAATTCGTTCGTTTTTGTTTTGTTTTTTTCCCTGTGTAATTTGAATTAACACGCAAAATATGCTTCAATGTATACTTTTATTTCTTCATTCATGTTTTGTTGTTGTTCTTCTTCTTCTACAATGTTCGGTTATTGTTTTTTAAATTTGACTGAATTTTTCAGACATTTGACAAAGCATTTTCGACACACGCTCCTCTTTGTTTTCAAAGCTACCAAAAAACTCCCCGAGTCATTTCTGCTGTATACGGAGAAGGTGCTGTTATAGAAAAAACTACACATTTTTTTTTAAAAATCATATCACCCCGAGCAAGGCGGTAACGCCACTGAAGCGCAGGGGGCTACGTAAGAGTGAAAAGATTGGAAAAGAGAAAGCCGAAAAAAAGATCCTAAACAGGGAACAAGGGATGAGCCTCTTCACCTGTTCAATAGACGTAGGTGGAGTGTGAACCGGGCGATAGATTAGTCTATCTACTCCAATTGAAAAAAATAAATAAATAAAGGAGTGAAAAGATTGGAAAAGAGAAAGCCGAAAACCAGATCCTAAACAGGGAACAAGGGATGAGCCTCTTTAGCTGTTCAATAGACGTGGGTGGAGTGTGAACCGGGCGATAGATTAGTCTATCTACTCCAATTGAAAAAAAAAATAAATAAAGGAGTGAAAAGATTGGAAAAGAGAAAGCTGGAAACCACTTCCTAAACAAGGAACAAGGGATGAGCCTCTTCACCTGTTCAATAGACGTGGGTGGAGTGTGAACCGGGCGATAGATTAGTCTATCTACTCCAATTGAAAAAAAAATAAATAAAGGAGTGAAAAGATTGGAAAAGAGAAAGCCGGAAACCACTTCCTAAACAAGGAACAAGGGATGAGCCTCTTCACCTGTTCAATAGACGTGGGTGGAGTGTGAACCGAGCGATAGTTTAGTCTATCTACTCCAATTTAAAAAAAAAAAGAAAGAAAACAGTGAAAAGATTGGAAAAGAGAAAGCCGGAAACCACATCCTAAACAAGGAACAAGGGATGAGCCTGCAGCCTAGAATATTTCCTACTGGAATGGGCGCTGGATACTGTGAAACTAACTTAACCTTTTCCACTGAATCTTTAAGTTTCAGGCTATCATTTTTTCTTCTTCTATGTGCCATGTCCTTTCAGGACGTAGACGATCATGGCTTTCCCTGTTGGCTCTTAGCACGCTTTCTCCTGTTACACCATGCAACCCTCGTTCCATCATCTACCTGATTAGGTCCTTTAAATATGTTATCCGTTGCTTTCCCTGTCACTTTTTCCCTCTATCTGGCCTATGGTTTTTATGTTTTAAGTAGGTGATCAGCAAAAGATACAACCCAAAATGCCAAATACAGGTGGAGAATAACAGAATCAAACAAGTACAAGAATTTAAGTACCTAGGAAGTGTTCTAACAGGAGATGGAAAGTGCGACACGGAGATCCGAAGGCGAATTGGCATGGCAAAGGACACGTTCCAGAAGATGAGCAAAATACTAACACACAGGAAAATCTCAATAGAAACGAAGAAAAGAGTTCTAGACTGCTACGTGATGTCAGTTCTTCAATACGGCTGTGAATGCTGGACAATATCATCGAAAATGAGGACAAAACTGGAAGCGGCCGAAATGTGGTTCTACAGAAGGATGCTACGGATATCGTGGGCTGAGCATACAAGCAACGACGAGGTGTTAGAAAGAATGGCAACAAAAAGGAAATTGATGCTGAGCATCAGGAAGAGACAACTGAAGTTCCTGGGACATGCAATGAGGAAGGAGAGCCTGGAGAACCTGATACTGACTGGACAGATAGAAGGAAGGAGAGACAGAGGAAGGCAGCGGATAACATATTTGCAGGGACTGATCAAGTGGATGAAGGAACGGATGTTGCCAGGAGCAACAGGAGCAAACATACTAAGAGCCACATGGGATAGGGAGACGTGGAGAGCCATGATCGCCTACGTCCTTAAATCTGGTCATAACACATTACATTGCATTTAGACATATGGTTCTGTTAACATTTCGAGCTCTCACGCGGTGTGACGTCATAGAACCGCATTACAAATTTACGAACTGCGTTTGCTATTTGTTAATTGTTACCGTTGCTTAGTAAAGTTGTGTGTCAACACAAGATAAAATCGTCTTTGATGATGGATGTCTTTATGCTAACGTTCATGCAACCTCTCTGAAGATGGCTCATGTGTGCTGAAAGCTTGGAACCAACTTAATGAAAAATTATCCAAATGTTGGAGAGTTTTTGTCTTTATTTTCCCCTGAAATTAAAGCGAAAATACGATGTTTAGAATGGCTCATGATTAAACATAACAAACATTCATTCTCTCTTATATTTAACAGTTTTTATTAGTTTTTTAATAATAATATTATTATTAATGTTAGTATTGTTTTAAAACTTTTTTTATATATATTTTATATATATTTTATTATTATTATTATTATTATTATTATTATTATTATTTTATATTATTTAAAATCATTTTTAAGATTGTTTTTTAATATTTTATTTATCATTTTCTTATATATTTCTTGATTTAATTTTTTGATTTATTTTTTAAATTTATAATATAATACTACCAGTAATTATATTTTAATTTGTATTGAAAAGTATGATTTAATATTTAATTTTTATACCATAGATACATCTCATTATCTTTAAAACTAAATTTAATGTTAAATTTCCATGTCACGTTTTTCTAAGAAAGCATATGAATTGCAATAGACGCTGGTGTCAATCTAAAATGTTAACTTTAATTTCCTTTCTCCTTATACTGTTCGTTCTTCTTTCTTTTGGTTTTTCTTTTTCTTTTTTTTCTATTTTTTCCGTTTCTGATTTTTTTATAGTTTTATTTTTCTTTCATTCTTTTTTTTTTTTTTTTTTTTTTTTTTTTTGAACGAGCGAGGAAATATTTTTGTAGATGACCGCTACAAATATCTATTCTCGATATGGGCACGTGAGTGTCTGTATGTGATTCTTTTCTGGGTGATTTTGAATATTAACTGTTGTACTATTTGGGTCTGACGAGCAGCAGGTTTGGCTGCGAAATATGTATTATCCATGAAATTGTAGAATATCTATAAAATATTTTCTGGATTATATTACTTTGTTAAATTAAATAAATAAATTTAACATTGAGTTCTTTCAAGTTCGTCTCTGCCGGAATTTACCTGACTTAAATAGCAAATATTAAACGTTATATATATATATATATATATATATATATATATATATATATATATATATATATATATCCTCTTTATTATAATAAAGACCGTTGGGTATTTGTTTGCATATATATATATATATATACACACACACACACACACATATACATATATATATATATATATATATATATATATATATATATATATAGTAAAGTAGTATCCCTGGTAATTTGTAAGTTTAATTCCACAGGGGTGTTGTAATCCGATGAGAATCAATGTTAAAATTTAACAGATTATTATAATGAAATTAAATTGGACGAATTTACAGATTCCTTTCGTCTGGATCTAACCCACTCATTTTTGTAAAATACTTTGGTCTGAGAAGCTGGATATTTTTTATAAAATATTCACGAAATAAATTATCAACAATGATATTTGTAAATTCGTCTAATTTGTTTTGATTTTCTCTCTCTGTCTCTGTCTCTGTCTCTGTCTCTCTCTCTCTCTCTATATATATATATATATATATATATATAAGCTGTCACACACAAGTAGAGAGAGGCAACCGTCAGGCAGCATCGGCTCAGTTCATTCCTTTACAACGAGTTATTAAACTTTACTACCATTTATGAAAGCTCTTGCCACCACTTTTTTAAACAGTGCTTTATTATTTTATTTTATGCAATAATTTGTTGTCGAGTAAAGAAAACATATCCTCTCTCTCATAATAAATATATATAAGGGTGTGTGCTACAATCTGGAGTAACTTTAACTTGGCATAAAATGACAACCATATTAAATATATTATTTTTGTTGTTTCAGATTTGTGTGACAACAATCTGTTGAATTAAGAACAAATTAAGAAAAATGTCCAGTGAACTCAAGCGTCGTACTGTAATTATTGTGGCCCTCGGTTGTGGACGCACGCCCAAAGCGATTGTTGAGTTTTTTCATTTCCCAAAATCAAATGTGTATGGCATTCCCAAGACCTTCAAAGAGTCTGGTGATTTCTGGGGGTGAGTCCCTAACTCCTCAGAGAAAAACACAGGACTGATCTGATGTTTGTAAGAGGAACATGGACTTCCTGGAGCAGCTTCAGGTCCTTATCGATCAAGACCCGATCTCGTCCATGCAGACGTTGGCGACAAGGCTTAATATGCATAGAACAACGGTTCAGGTAGCTGCATGGAAGCCATGGCTCTTCCATCAGGACGGAGCTCCTGCTCATCAGTCCAATCTGGTCCAGGCTTGGTGTGACAAGAATCTGGACATGTTCTAGTCAAAGAGTTCTGGCTCCCTAGTAGCCTAGTCCTGAATCCTTGAGACAAATGTTTATGGGGTATACTTGAGAGACAGTTCAACAAACGTGCACACAACACTGTCTACTCTTCGAGGCCGTGGCCAAATTGTCCAGGGAGCAGGTGTCCAACGCCTGTAGAAGATATCTACCTTGTGTGCAGGCTGTGATTGAAGATGGAGGGAGCTGGATTGAATAATATGGTAGAGGAGAGATCAAACAAAAATGTTATAAAGCAATTTGTCATGTAAATACTTTCAGTATATGTTTTTTTTCCGGATTGTAGTGCACACCCGTATATATACAGGGTGTAAACGATAAATTGGCAGTAATTTCAATCCGCAATTTAGGTTTTTTAAAGCGGCATTATCAGTCTGAAATGTTAGTTTCTGTACTCTTTAGAGTCTGAAGTCCAGATTAGCCACCTAAAAATACTAACAAAATGAGTGCCAGTGTAGAATTTAACCATAGAATGGTTATTGCTGAATTGCTCCGCGCCGGGCATAAGACATCTGACATTATCAGAAACACTGGCTATGCTCCTAGGACTGTTTATCGTATTGTAGCAAACTTAAGGGAAGGTAAAAACATGCAAAGGAAGATTCACAGCCCGAGAAGTGATAAAATCCCCACCAAAAGGTTTGAAATGATCCATTGCAGCAAATCCATCACAGTCAATGGTTGACCAGGCGAAAAAGCGGAATGTAGCCAAAATGACCATTTCTAATGCAGTACGGAAAGATCTTGGGATGAAGTCATATTGCAGACGATGTCGTAACATTCTTACAGCGAAATCTAAGACCATTCGTAAAGAGAGAAGCCACTTGCTACTCAATCACCCGGAACACCATGGTGGTACCGTTCGCATTTTTGTGGAGAGAAAAAGTTCGTGGTAGACGAAGTCGCCAACTGCAGAAACTCAAGAGTTATCGCCATTGACCCTTCTTGTGTTCCTCCAGTCATGCAGAGTAAACACCCTGTCTCTGTCATGGTGTTTGGAGCTATTGCCAGCGATGGGAAAGTCATGCCCCGTCACTTCATTGAAGTTGGCCTGAAGATCAATATGGCGGAATATCTGAAGATTCTGGAGGAAGTTCTCTTACCCTGGATTAAGAAGAACGATGATCCCAACAAAATGATATTCATCCTGGACTCTGCACCTACTTATGGGTCAAAAACAGTGCAGACCTTCTTGAAGAGAGAGTTGCCGTTTTTTGTGCCCTCAAATATCTGGCCCTCTAGTTCGCCAGATTTGAACCCCTGCGACTATTGGTTATGGGGCGATGTTGAGAAAGTCTCTAATGCTCGCCCCCATAACAGTGTGGCCTCACTGAAGACCTCCGTAAGGCGAGCATTCCGCGATATCAAGAAAGAGTTAGCTGTCAAGGCCTGTCGTGCTTTTAGGGCTCGCATTCAGCAAGTTGTGGACGCAGAAGGTGGACGCATAGAATAAAATGTTTGTATTTAATAAAACAGTTAAATAAACATACGCAAATCTTAAATGTCTTTAAATGTCCCTTCTTTATCAAGGTTTAAAGTCTGAGATCTCAAACTGCCAATTTATCGTTTACACCCTATATATATATATATATATATATATATATATATATATATATATATATATATATATATATTACTGAAATTAACGAAGATTAACGAAACTTGGTTAAAAACAATCGACAATTTGAAATGATTTGTTTGAACATTATTTTTTATCGATTTTTTCCCTTATGTAGACAGAGGTCGCAGGTTCGAATCCTGCCGAATGACACACATTTTCGTAATAAAAATTTATTGTAAATAATCAGGCCAGTAGATATCTAAACTTATTTATAAATGGAACTTTGTCTGTGTGTGTGTGTGTGTGTGTGTGTGTGTGTCTGTGTATCCGTTACCTATAGATTCCGAAACGGCTGAACCGATTTTCTTGAAAATTTACACAGTTGTACTATAAGAGTCTGCGAGTGTTCTTAGCTAGGTCTTGGGTCGAGGTACCCCCGATAAATATTGAAAATCGATAATCGACAAAATCGGATTATAGAAGGAGTGGTCCAATTTTAATCAAATTTGATGCACTCATAGACAAAGACATAAGAAACGATATGCAGAAGTTTCAAGGTTGCAGTTCTTACAATAGTGCAGAAAATCGCTAATATATATATATATATATATATATATATATATATATATATATATAAAAGGCAAGATGTTTGTGTGTGTGGCTGTTTATCTGCCTGTATGGCTCTAAGTAGGTATAATTGTAGTTCTTAGTCTCAGCCATGATACCATTTACTCAGAGGACTTATTTAGCCTTCAAAATTCAGTTTACGACGAAAAAATTTATTTGATATCGATACCAGGAAATCAAAATTTGACTTACAACTATTCATTTTTCTTTCAGTCTACGGTTTCGCTTTAAGTGGAAACAGCTTTTGCTTTTTAGTCTTTCGTGCCAACGTCCAAAGAGTCTGAGCTCCAGGACCATGGATTAGTTTTAAAGCTTTCAGTACATCCGAGCAACGCCGGGCTATAATGCTAGTAAATATATAATACTGTTTAATTAAAAACAGAATATCTATTTAAATATGAGTATTGATAAAAAATAATGTTCAAACAAATCATTTCATATATATATATATATATATATATATATATATATATATATATATATATATTAATAAATATACATATTGTCGATGGCATATTGTCGATTGACTCGGAACTTTCTGGTCGTCAATGTTCCGAATAGGGTCTCCGTGTGGATTTAAATGGGATCGACAACACAATAACATCAACGACGAACACGCAAACAACATGCGTACCGTGTTCGGTACATAACACATGCCATTACTCTACATCATATATAACACCACATACATTCTGTTACACGTAAAATAACATTCATCCTTGAAAATGGCTAAAGTATAGCCGAAAGCGATCGAAGAAACAAAAGCTTTGTACAATTTTTATATAATTTATGTCCTCAAAAGAAAAAAAATCATAAGATCACATGAAAAATTATATAAAAAACTTCATCACACATTGTCTGTCATTTTTAATGAAACCTGCATAAAAAGCGATCGTTGCTCATATATACAATATATACACACTACTGGCCATTATTATTAGGCCGCCGCCTAATAATAATAAAATAAATAAAATAAAATAAAAAATAAAAATAAAATAAAAAATAAAAATAAAATTAAAATTAAAATTAAAAAACGAAAAAAAAAAAAGGAAAAAGGACTAAAAATAATTGAGGCCTTATTAATAAAATCGAAAAACCCAACACTCAATAACATCAACGACGAACACTCAAACAATATGCTTACCGTGTTCAGTACATAACACATGCCACTACTCTACACCATATATAACACCACATACATTCTGTTACACGTCAAATAACATTCATCCTCGAAAATGGCTAAAGAAATAGCCGAAAGCGCTCGCATAAACAAAACTTTTGTAAAATTTTTATATAATTTATGTTTTTTTTTTAATCATATCACCCCGAGAAAGGCGGTAACGCCACTGATGTGCCGGGGGCTACGTAAGAGTGAAAAGATTAGAAGAGAGAAAGCCGGAAACCACATCCTAAACAAGGAACAAGGGATGAGCCTCTACACCTGTTCAACACCTGTTCAATAGACGTGGGTGGAGTGTGAACCTGGCGATAGTTTAATCTATCTACTCCAATTGAAAAAAAAAAGAAGAAAAGTGAAAAGATTGGAAAAGAGAAAACCGGAAACCACGTCCTAAACAGCGAACAAGGGATGAGCCTCTACACCTGTTCAATAGACGTGGGTGGAGTGTGAACCGGGCGATAGTTTAGAAAGAAAAAAAATCATAAGATCACATGAAAAATTATATAAAAAACTTCATCACACATTGTCTGTCATTTTTAATGAAATCTGCATAAAAAGAGATCGCTACCCATATATACAATATATACACACTACTGGCCATTATTATTAGGCCACCGTCTTTTTTTCTTTTTAGAAATGATGTATTTCATACTATTTTTAGTAATTATTGCCAAATGAAAATAGAGTGGTTCAATTATTTACTTATCAATAAATACTAAAAAACAGTATGAAATACATCATTTTTTAAAAACATTGGGGTAGCCTAATAATTATGGCCGGTAGTGTATAAGTCTTCCATTCGTCTATGCATAGAATATTGCTGTTACATCTGCTTTCGTGCCTCTGTTAAGCACTTACAGATTCGTGATAAAATTCCAAAAAGAAACTGCTATATTACAGGTCTTGGACTGGCATCTCGGCTTCGGTCATTTTTTTTTCCATTGCCGTAAATATTTTCATGTTAATTGCTCTGATATCTTTCTACTTTGGTATGGTGGCTGTAGTAAAATCTTAAGTAAGAATGTGATGTTCTGATGTAAAGAATACTGCAGTTTGTTTGAGTGTGTAATTGGAGCTAGCTAAGTTTAAGATAAGACAGATTGAATGTCAGCCATCCCGTATCCCCAGTTTTGTCCTTGGTCCAGATTTTTGTATTACATACAAATTATATATAGCTTTCTTATTTGGTACCACTACATTGGCAAGGAGGTCTCATCAGTTTACTGTTTAAACTGATATATGTAGCTGTAGGTTCTATATTAACAATTTCTTTTTCCACATTTCGCGCTTGTGAAACTCTCTTGCGGTTCTTGCTTTCTTGTACCTGTTCTTTTATTAGTTTCCGTAATAAAGATTTTTCCATATATATATATATATAGTGTAATGGTTCTTGCTTTCTTGTCAAAAAAAGTTAATGCAATGTTCAGTGTAATTTTTGTTTCGTAAGTACCTGTTCTTTTATTAGTTTCCGTAATAAAGATTTTTCCATATATATATATATATATATATATATATATATATATATATATATATACAAATATGCACATCCACACACAAACATACACATATACATTAAAAAAAAAAAAAATTGAAATTAAAATTAAAATTAAAAAATTTTTTTAAAATATTAAAAAAATTCTGATTTTGAAGTATCCTCATCAGGACTTACTTTTGAACTTTAGAAAGGAATTTATAAACAAGTGCCGCCATAGGGCGGATTTTAAAATTTAACTTCTAATTTTTAAATTCTAAATTTTTCTATAATTTTTTTAATATTTTAAAAAAAATTTTTAATTTTAATTTTAATTTTAATTTTTTTTTTTTTATGTATATGTGTATGTTTGTGTGTGGATGTGCATATTTGTATATATATATATATATATGTATATATTTGTATTTATGTATGTGGGCTATATGTAATTTTGAAAAAAATTTTTTTTTTTTGTTTTTTTTTTTTTCTTTAGCTATTTAAATGCTCGTTTTCATAATATTCATTAATATGTATGTGTGAGTGCATATGGAATATATATATATATATATATATATATGTGTGTGTGTGTGTATATGTGTGCATGTATGTGTACACATGTATATTATGTGTATATGAATTTTTTGTATATAGGTGTGTACACACATATATATGTGTGTATGCGCATGTATATGTATATAAGTGTGTAATAAATTGAATGTATGTGTGTGTATGTGTATGTATATATGTATTCTTATTCGTTAAATTGTGTGTGTATATATATGTATGTATGTGTGTACTTGTATAGGTATGTATATATAATAATTGTAATTCATTTTTTTTTTTTACCTAGTGTTGTCTTTATTTAGTTTAATTTCAAATGACCTAATTTTTTTTAAAATAATTTTATTTTAAATCCTATATCTTTTTATTCCCTTTTATTAATAATTATGCCTTTTTAAGTAAAGGCCTTTTTCTAATACTTCAACGTTTTGGTGAAATTAGGTTTTTGAATTTGTCCAGCGTCTGTAATATTTAAAAAAATTTTTTCCTTTAGTTTCTTTCTTTTTCCCTCCCTTCCTTCTTTTATCTCTCTTACCACCTTTTTTCCGTGTTGCTTTAACTGACGTCGATTTAACACGGCTGTCTGTTAACTTTTAGTTACATTCTCCCCTTTTTTTTTGCGAACCCAGACGATGTCAATTTTTTTCTTTTCTTATTTATTTGATTTTATTCTATCTTTTTCTTTTTCTTTTTCCTTTTCTTTTTCTTTCCCTTTATTTTTATTTTTATTTTATTTTATTATTTATTTTTTAATTTCTTTGCAATCTATTTAAAAAGGAAAAGTAGACTAATTTTTCTCCGGTTTCTGAAAGGTTTTTTTCTGTTGCTGAGGTGATGTGTCGTTCCCCGTGGGGATCTTCATATCGAAATGGCCATTCAACATCTTTGAATTAATCCTTTTTTAATATATATTTGCTCTGTAATATTTTATTACATGGAGCTCTCTTCCTGTATCATTTTTTAATATTAAAATAAATTTTTAATATTAATTAGGATCGGGTTTTTTGGAATTTACCTTCCTGCTTTTTTCCCTTGGATTGAAGTATCTGAATTAAAATATATATATATATATATATACTGTAATGGTTCTTGCTTTCTTGTCAAAAAAAGTTAATGCAATGTTCAGTGTAATTTTTGTTTCGTAAGTACCTGTTCTTTTATTAGTTTCCGTAATAAAGATTTTTCCATATATATATATATATATATATATATATGTAATGGTTCTTGCTTTCTTGTCAAAAAAAGTTAATGCAATGTTCAGTGTAATTTTTGTTTCGTAAGTACCTGTTCTTTTATTAGTTTCCGTAATAAAGATTTTTCCATATATATATATATATATATATATATATATATATATATATATATACTGTAATGGTTCTTGCTTTCTTGTCAAAAAAAGTTTATACAATGTTCAGTGTAATTTTTGTTTAGTAAGTACCTGTTCTTTTATTAGTTTCCGTAATAAAGATTTTTCCATATATATATATATATATATATATATATACTGTAATGGTTCTTGCTTTCTTGTCAAAAAAAGTTAATGCAATGTTTAGTGTAATTTTTGTTTCGTAAGTACCTGTTCTTTTATTAGTTTCCGTCATAAAGATTTTTCCATATATATATATATATATATATATATATATATATATATATATATATATACTGTAATAGTTGTTACAATGTTTTTAAATTCATAGTATAACTACACAAAAAAATTCTCATGTTTCGAAGCCAGCCTGTTATGTTTTGGCTTCATCCTCAGGTGATTTTTTTAGAAATGAGAATTATCCAGTTGAAAAGACCGTTTATTTGTGTTGGATTTGTTATTTTTGGGTGTTAGAGGGCTTGGTCTGTATTTTGAGTATAACGCTCTACATTTGTATCGAGCACTCTTTATAAAAGTAAATGCATGAACAAAAAGGTAAATAAACCTACAAGTTCAACAACTTAGTTACAATATATATATCGTGTTGAATACACAGGTTCTCGTCCTCCGATCACCGAAGTTAAGCAAAACCGAGCCTGGTCAGTACTTAGATGGGCGACCGTTTGGGAATACCAGGTGCTGTAAATGTAAGGACCACGGATGGACCACCTGTCCTCCAGGTTTGGGGTTTGGGGTTTGGGTGTTGGGAGCAGGGCTAACAAACCTGCCCCATAAAAACAGTTTGTTTCGGAAACAGTAACAAAAAGTTACTGTCCGACAAACCATTGGGTGAGATGATGATTATGATGATGATTATGATTATTATTATTTTCGGTCGGGTTTCAATCCTGGGTAAAAAAAGCAATCGGAGTCTAACCGTACTGATGAGCTGTGATACGGCGAAACAGATCTGTCTGCGGATGACAATATATATATATATATATCAGATCAATCTTATTAGGACCCTTACACTGATGGTGTCCTTAGATTGTAAACTTGATACCAAATTTGGAAATATTAAACAAATTCTAACAATTAACGGGTACCCCAAAAATGTATTATCGACAATCATTAAACAGAAGATTAGTAAGTTTAATGAGACTAAGAAATTTGCTCCTCCAAAGTGTCCTGTTTATTTGAAACTCCCGTGGATAGGTCCCGAGAGTCAAATATTTGCTGACAGAATTAGCAATTCTCTCAAGCGGTGTTTCGGTCCTTTTATTGTTAGGAATATTTTCAGTCCAAAAATGCTTTCCCTGCTCCCCGTAACGATGTCTTGCCTACCAATCAACAAAGTTTAATTGTGTATTAATATAAGTGCCGGTGTGAGACCGACTATGTGGACAAAACCATCCAACGGTTGGAGGTGAGGATCGGTAGAGTGCCGGGTAGAGTGCGCAGACATAAGCTAATTACATCTGGGCAGTCGCAGACTCATGAGTCAGCGATCAGTGAACACCTTTTAAATTATGTCGAGTGCAGGACTCATTATTCTCCCGGTTTCTTCTCCGTCATACGCAGGACAAGGAGGAGACTCCATTTAGACATCTTGTTGATATACAACGTCCTGTCCTGCGTAAACAGAGAAAATTGAAGTTTAAATTGGAACTCTTAAGAGAGACTACCACCCAACATAGGTAATATATAATTTTTTTTTACTTCTTAAATTCAGTCATTGTTAAAACATTTTTCTTAGCAACTACCCCATTTTAATTTTGCAGACGATTTCTCTTCTAACCAAGTGTCGGCCGAAAGAAGACTAAATTTTTTTCAGAGAGATACCTTTGTTTCCATCTTAATAATAAGATGATGCAATTTAAATTAATTATATTTTGATGTGGTAGGAAAAAGAACTTGTTTATATATATATATATATATATATATATATATATATATATATATATATATATATATAGTTTATAAAGGAAAACTCAACACGCCATATTAGCTATAAACTATAGTTCATTTCAATGAGTTTAATTAGCTCATATCATCAGACCCTTTTACAATATTTCCTCCATCTGGTACATTTGTATCAGATGGAGGAAATATTGTAAATGGGTCTGATGATATGAGCTAATTAAACTCATTGAAATGAACTATAGTTTATCACTAATATGACGTGTTGAGTTTTCATTTATAAACTTCATTTCGCTCTGGTTAACACCCATCGAGCTCTCTATATGAATTTACCCATTAATATTTTATATTAAGGTAATCTTGTTGGATTATCCTCACCGTTTACGGACTGACACCTATATATATATATATATATATATATATATATAGGTATAGATGCCCAGTCCGTAAACAGTGAGGATAATCCAAGAAGATTAACATAATATAAAATATTAAGTGTTATATCTATATAGAGATCTCAATGGGTGTTATCCAGAGCAATAAGGAATATTGTAAGATCTGATGAAATGAGCTAATTAAGCTCATAGAAATGAATTATAATTTATAACCAATTGAAATGACGTGTTGATTTTTTCTTTATACACACATATATATATATATATATATAGGAGATGAATGTATTGATCGAAATTCGACAGGACAAGTTTCCTAACTTGTCATTTATTCTATCTATCTATCTATCTATCTATCTATCTATCTATCTATCTATCTATCTATCTATCGAAGGTAGCAAGAATTTATCTAAACAATTTTTGTTACATTAACCGTCAAGGTCTGTTTATTTTCTGTTTCCTTAATTCTTGTTCTTTTTATTAGCGTATTTCCTTAATCAAGTTTTTTTTTCACATTCTGTCATAGTTACTAATCCATTGCATCTTATAATCTCAACAATATCCGATACGCGGATGACACGGTGCTGACTGCAGACACGGAAAGGAAAATGCAGAACCTTCTACAGAAGTTAGCAAAAGAAAGTGAAAAGAAAGGGTTGAGCATAAACCTCAAGAAAACTGAATGCAATGTCATCAGCAAAAAGAGGAGATCAATATGCCAACTGCAAGTCGGAGAATCTAAAATAAAACAAGTCAAAAAATTCAAATAACTGGAAAGTCTTTTAACAGAGGATGGAAAGTGCGACATGGAGATCCAAAGACGTATTAGCATGGACAAAAACGAATTTCAGAAGCTAGCCAGAGTACTGAAATACAAAAAATATCTCATTAGAAACAAAGAAAAAAGTTCCGGATTGCTAAGTGATATCAGTCCTTCTGTATGGGAGTGAATGCTGGAGGATCTCATCAAAGGTGAAGGAGGGGCTTGAGGCAGCAGAATTGTAGATTTACAGAAGGATGCTGAGGATACCATGGACAGAGCACGAGAGCAACGATGGGGTGTTGGAAAGGATGCAAACGAGAAGAAAACTGATACTAAATATCAGGAAGAGAGACATGAGGTTCCTTGGCAACGTAATGAGGAAGGGGGACCTGGAGAACTTGATACTCACAGGTTGGATAAATGGAAGAAGAGACAGGGGAAAGCAGCGCGAGACGTACTTGTTATCGTCTCGCGCAAATGGTAGCAAATGGTTGACAGATCGGGACTTGGAAGAGATACCAAGAGAAAAATTACTGAGAGCGACAAGAGACAGAGCCAAGTGGATGTCCATGATCGCCTACGTCCTGAAGGGACACGGCACATGAAGAAGAAGAAGAATGACACTGATACTATTAATTAACCCATAGCTGGGAAACTCATACATTTCAGAAGGGCATTTCTTCGATAATGGGTTACAGTTCTCCGATTACGTAATTCCGAGCCGTTACCCATTATGCTAGCCGCACACCAAGCTTACAACACTTCGTATTCCCAGGCAGTCACTCACCGGGATATTGATCAGGCACGACGTTGCTTAACTTTGGTGATCGTACAATAACTGGTATTGCAACGTGATATAGTCGTAAGCCCATTATACCACCCACACATCTAAGCTTAAAACACTTGGTATTCCCAAGCGGTCACCAATCTGGATAATGACCAGTCTTGCGATTGCTTAACTTTGGTGATTGTACGAGAACCGGGCTTTCATTGTGATATAGACGTAATCCCATTATACAACCTACACATCAAATTTTACAACACTTGATATTCCCACACAGTCACTCACCTGGATATTGATCAGACACGACATTGCTTAACTTTGGTGATCGTACGATAACGGGTTTTCCAACCTGGTATGGTCACAAGCCCATTATATGTCCCGTATATCAACAGATACAGTACCCAGTTCTACCAAACTTTCACCCATCTGGGTACTCATCCTGTTAAATTTAGTGATCGTACGATAACTGGTGTTGTAAGATGATATAGTCGTAAGCCCATTATACCACCCACACATCTAAGCTTAAAACACTTGGTATTTCCAAGCGGTCACCTATCTGGATAATGACCAGTCTTGCGATTGCTTAACTTTGGTGATTGGACGAGAACCGGGCTTTCATTGTGATATAGACGTAATCCCATTATACAACCTACACATCAAATTTTACAACACTTGTTATTCCCACACAGTCACTCACCTGGATACTGATCAGGCACGACATTGCTTAACTTTGGTGATCGTACGATAACTGGTATTGCAAGATGATATAGTCGTAAGCCCATTATACCACCCGCACGGTTAATCTTACAACATATTCTCAAGCTGTCAGTCAACTGGGTAGTGACTACGCTCGAAGTTGCTTAACTTTGTTGCTCATAATTTTTTCATGCTTTCAACGTGATATGGCCGTAAGCCACCTGTGCAATAATGCAGCTAATTTTAACAAATACGATCTTGGCCAAATAGTATTTAATTATTCCGAATCGCACACCTGATGTTAATCATATTGAACAATTGACAATGATTGTTTTGCTTTGTTTTGCTGATGCAATCAAACTATCAGATAATACAATATCTGAGTCTGCTGTTATCATGAGAGAACCTTTCTTGGAAAACTATTCCACTAAAAGAGACTTCCTCTGCATAGGGTGAATAACTCTAGGGGGTAAACACATCCTTGTCTCATGCCCCTTTCTATTTTTGTGCAGCTACAATTCATCTTTCTCGGAAATCAATTCCACTAAAAGAGATTTTTTTCCGTAGAGACTGAATAAATTATGAGAAAAGACACATACTTATCTCACGCCCCTTTTTATTTTATATAGCTACAATTCATTTTTTAAAAATTCTATTTCACTAAAAGAGACTTCTTATGCAGAGCTTGAAAACATCTGAGGAGAAGACACGTCCTTGTCGCACGACCCTTTTTATTTCTGTGCTGCTACAACTTATTCTTCATCCGTATGCAGGTGTTGTCTTCTCAGTATATAAGTTCTGAATTATTCTAACACCTTCTTCAAATAGATCTAGTTTTCATAGCAGTTCGAATAGATCATTGTTCCGTACTTTCTTAAATAGTTTTGCGTAACCTAAAAACAGTACACACTTGTATTGTGCTTTCTCTGATATCATTCTGATCATGAATATCGCGTTTCTTGGGATGTGCTTACGGCGGTATCACGTTGGAACACCGGTTATCGTACGATCGAGCCAGATCAGAAACAAGATGGATGACTACATGAAAAAACCTGGTGTCATAATCTTGGATGTGCAGGTATATAACCGGCTTACGCCTATATCACGTTGAAACACCGGTTCTCACACGATCACCAAAGTTAAACAACTTCGAGCTTGGAGAGGATAAGACTCCGTCAGGCGGTCTTGTCCAAAATGTTGTACCTCTACGTGTAGAAATCAAATACAAATGATTACAAGCTCCGTCAGACAATAAGTGTAATGAGACACATAACCCAACTAATGATGCAAATCCTGATGAATAGAGCACGAGGCGGAGTTAAACCGGAAATAAAACAAGAACAATGCGGCTTGTCGAGCCTAGTCAGTCTGTACTACTATTTACTCATCGATAGGGGGGAAAGAGATTGATTTATACCCTTTTCAACGGTTATTAGCACGTAAGTGAATGTAATGAATTCGACTGGAATTTAATCTCGACTCTTCGATTTCTCAATTCGAGCCACAATTACTCCTCCTTTGGTTTCTTAAGTAATGTTAACAAAATGGATTCAGTGAGGACCTACGGTTTATTGTCACTGAAGATTTATGGTAGAAAAACAATAGAATATACCAAGCCATTGTAAAATCAGCATATAACAAACAAAGAAATATACATAACTGAAAGATCCTGAAAACAGAGAACCTTCACACTCAAAATATCCTTTACGAATAAGCAAACAGCACAATACTTTGTAGATATATATGTGAAATGAAAAACAAAAACCAAATCACACCAAAAATATAATGGAAAATAAGAAAAAAGAAACAGTCTTGAACGGATGTCCGTTGTGGCGCAGTGGATATCGGCTCGGAACGAGAAATCGGAGGAACCGAGTTCGAATTCCAGTTGAATACGCGCAAATACCCTTACGCGCAAATACCCTTGGGAAAGGTATTAATCCGTCTCTTCCCTCCAGTTATGGGTTAAATAATAGGACAGATTCGGTTCTATAGCCTTGGATGGCAACCAGTCTATCGCAGAAA
Source organism: Ascarosepion bandense (assembly GCA_037127315.1). NCBI lineage: Eukaryota > Metazoa > Mollusca > Cephalopoda > Sepiida > Sepiidae > Ascarosepion > Ascarosepion bandense. The sequence goes on along the minus strand of JBBBDQ010001075.1, from coordinate 1,841,871 downwards.
GCAATGGTAACCTACTGCGGGATAATCTTCTGCTCAGTCAGTTATGTCTCTTTCGAGACATGATCGCCCAAGCGTGTATCGCGCATGGCACTTAACTGACTGACTGACCGTTGAACACAAATTACTAAATAAACAATCAGAACTCTTCTCAAAATGCAGGCCTAAAAGCAAATTACTAATTAAACAAAAGTAAAACTAAACGAAGACAAAAACGATTGAATAAATAAGTAAATTAAAATAAAGTAAATTAAAATAAACAAAAAAATCTAGATTAATAAATATAAAAATTAAGTAAATAACAAACAAATTAACAAACACAAACGCACATACAAACACCAGCAAATGTAATAACAATTGACAACAAATATTAAAGTAATCAATAATAGGTAATGGGTAAAAAATAGTTTTAAAATAGTTTAAAAATGTTTAAAAAATAGTTTTAAAATAGTTTAAAAATGTTTAAAAAATAGTTTAAAAATAGTTTAAAAATGTTTAAAAAATAGTTTAAAAATAGTTTTAAAATAGTTTAAAAAATGTTTAAAAATAGTTTTAAAATAGTTTTAAAATGTTTAAAAAATAGTTTAAAAATAGTTAAAAAATGTTTAAAAATAGTTTAAAAATAGTTTTAAAATAGTTTAAAAATAGTTAAAGAATGTTTAAAAAATAGTTTAAAAATAGTTAAAAAATGTTTAAAAAATAGTTTTAAAATAGTTTTAAAATGTTTAAAAAATAGTTTAAAAATAGTTTAAAAATGTTTAAAAAATAGTTTTAAAATAGTTTAAAATATCAGATTGTTAAAAATAACAGCGTTTGGATCCACAATAATTTAAAACATGACCTTTACTGGAACACTCAATAAACGTTAAGATAATACAATAGGCATTGTTACCCATATGCACCATTAGCCAGGATATATAAATAGTCGATCCAACAATGATGATTGCGTTTAAGCATGAGAAGGACTATAGACGCTGGGTGCTGACTTCACGCGTTTTTCTGCTATTCAATTTGAGGTTCAAGACAAAATCAAAAAGCCTATCCATCTCTTATAATTCTTCAACATCCCATTTACCTTGTTTCTCTCTCTCTCTCTCTCTCTCTCTCTCTCTCTCTCTCTCTCTCTCTCTCTGTAACCCCCTGCGCACCAACGGCGGTCCTGCTTTGCTTGGGATGAAATGATTATAAAAATGTCTACTTTATATATATATATATATATATATATATATATATTGTGTGTATTTTGGCAGCATTTTTTCATTAATGCAGGTTTCATTGAATAATATAGACAAGGCTTAGACCCGATAAAAAAAATCAACAATTATTGTGATTTTTTGTTGTCTTTCAACGATATCACCATCAAGTATATCAGACGGTACGAACGGATCCTACACAAAATTAATAGACAAAACTTGTCTATATTATTCAATGAAACCTGCATATGTATATATATATATATATATATGATTTTAAAATCTGCAATGTAATCGATATCGACCTAGCAGCTCGACTCCAGTCACCAGTCCCTGGTGCCTCTTTTGCACGAATTTACTTGAGTTACTAGACTGGCAACTAGGTTCCAAACTTTTACAGGGAAAACAATCAAATGTAAGCGTAACTTCTACTTTAACAGTTCCGTTTCTCGCGCTTCCCGCCCGTGAAACTCCCTTCCGTATACTTGCTTCCCTGATAGCTATGAGCATAAATGCAACGTTAATTGCCATCTCTTATCTCCGTAACTCTCATCCTTTCCACGACCCCCTCCCTCCCTGTATCTCGTTATTCTCCCTTTTCTCTCTACTCTTATGCAACTCTTCCACGACCCCCTCACTGTATCTCGTTCTTCTCCCTTTTCTCTCTACTCTTATGCAACTCTTATGCAACTCTTCCACGACCCCCCTCACTGTATCTCGTTGTTCTCCCTTTTCTCTCTACTCTTATGCAACTCTTCCACGACCCTCCTCCCTGTATCTCGTTGTTCTCCCTTTTCTCTCTACTCTTATGCAACTCTTCCACGACCCCCTCCCTGTATCTCGTTCTTCTCCCTTTTCTCTCTACTCTTATGCAACTCTTCCACGACCCCCCTCCCTGTATCTCGTTCTTCTCCCTTTTCTCTCTACTCTTATGCAACTCTTCCACGACCCCCTCCCTGTATCTTGTTCTTCTCCCTTTTCTCTCTACTCTTATGATAACTCTTCCACGACCCCCCCTCCCTGTATCTCGTTCTTCTCCCTTTTCTCTCTACTCTACTCTTTTCACACCGGTGTTTCCATCCTTCTCTTACCCATTCTACGACATCTCCTGTGCCCTGTTTCTCTTTTCCTTCACTTTCCTATTATGTAACCCCCTGCACACCAGTGGTAGTAATGTTTTGCTTGGGAGTGAAACGATTATAAAAAAAAAATAAATATAGATTTTTTGTTTATTTTAATTTACTTATTTATCCAATTATTTTTTGTCTTCGTTTTTAGTTTTTGAATTTTCAGTTACTTTTTTTTATAAAATCATTTCACCCAAGCAAGGCAACACTGCCACTGGTGCACAGTGGTCTACATGAGTGGAGAGTAATAAGAGAAAAGAACAAGTTATAGGGGTTGTTTGAAAATGGTTAAGAGAAGGATATGAAGATAGCTGCATGAGAGTAGAATGAACTGGGAGAAGAACATGATACAAGGGTTGTCAGAGAACGGATGTCAGTCAAAGAGATAACGGATAGCAATTGACCTTACATGGCGATTGTAACTGTCAGGGAAGCAAGTATACAGAAGGAAATTCCACAGGCAGGAAGGTCAAGAAAAGATGCTGCTAGAGTAGAAGCTGCGGTAACATTTGATTGGTTTCACTGTAAAAGGGTGGGACCTAATTGCTAGTCTAGTAGCTCGAGTAAATTCATACAGAGGGTTAAAGTTAAGGTTAGGGTTGTTTTCGTGTCTGCATTTTGAGATGAGTTCTGATTGGTTATTTAGTAATCTTTGTTTAACGGTAGTTATAGCTATTTCCCCCTCATCCAGGAAGAATTTACAGAGTTTCGACATGTGTTATAATATCACTACAAAAGTAGCTATTTTGTTTCGACACTATGTGTGTATTATCAAGTGATGTTGCTTATTTCAAGTTGAAGCGTTTTAAAAGGTACAAAACTACCCAAAAATCCTTAATCAGGAAGACATTGTTGCATAGTCTGTGGTGATTAATACAAATACAAGTAATTTATAATTTTCGGAACATAAGAACAGACTCTAAAAATAATATATTGGGGGATTAATGTTAGTCAGTCAGTTAAGTGCCATACATGAAACACGCTTGGGCGATCATGTCTCGAAAGTGACATGACTGACTGGGCAGAACATTATCCCATAGTAGTTTGCCATTGCTTTCTGCGGTAGACTGGTTGCCAGCCAAGGCTATAAATCCAATCTGTACTGTTATTTAACCCATAACCGGAAGGAAGAGATGGATTAATACCTTTCCCAAGGGCATTTGCGCGTAAGTGAATACAATGAATTCAACTGGAATTTGAACTCGGCTCTCCGATTTCTCGTTCCGAGTCGATATCCACTGCACCACAACGCACATCCGATTCATGTTAGTACTTGATAGACTAAACTATCGCCCGGTTCACACTCCACCCACGTCTATTGTACAGGTGTAGAGGCTCATCCCTTGTTCCTTGTTTAGGATGTGGTTTCCGGCTTTCTCTTTTCCAAATATTTTCACTCTTGCGTAGCCCCCTGCACATCAGTGGCGTTACCGCCTTGCTCGGGGTGATATGATTAAAAAAATAAAAATAAAAAAAATAGAAGTTTGTATTATTAATCAACTATTAGTTTCACTTTACAATAAAAATTAAAATTTATTTTCCAAAAATATCATTTTTATTTATTATGAATTAATTTTAGAGACTACGAATTTTAAATTCTACAATTAACAAAGCGTCAGATTTAGTTTATTGTAAAGCTATTCAAATAAGAAAAAGGTTGAAAAGAAATAGACACACACAAATATATCTTCTTTGATTTGATGTATATACGTGTTTTCGTTTTCCAATATATCATCTCAGATCATAACTGAGTATATTTTTACACACACACACACACACACACACACACACACACACACACACACACATATATATATATATATATATACCCACATATGTACAAACATATACACACATACATACATAAGCTCGTATATACACATGTGCAGACCCGTATACGCACATGTATATATACATACACATGTTTTAACCGATGTACCTATTTATCCCTTAAATTTGAAACCAATACTTAATTTACAGCAACATCATACTGCATTTTTTTTAATAATCACTTGACCTTATCAGTTTAACAGAACCACTAAAACCCCCGATCAACGCTGGGCTATACAGCTAATATATATATATATATATATATATATATATATATATATAGGTACCTCTACAAAACTGCTGTAAAAAATGCAACATAGTATGAATAAAAAAAGGTCCCAAACTTAATAAAAACGAAATTTCCCATCGAAATGTCTATAATATTATTAACAGGAAGGATCATTATTTTTAATGTTTTAATCCCTTCTAACACGTTCGAAATTTGGGCAAAAAATCTTTTTTTGATTTTAGTTAGCGGGTAACCAAATCGTTATGATAGTTAACAATGGAAAACGTAATATTACATAAATCAGTATTTTTCCGGTGACAAACGCATTCATTTGGAAATTCTTGCAAAAATCAAATAATTGTCTAATTTTAATGAAACTTTCAGAACTTATTCACAAATGAATGAAATTATTTTTGAAGTTATTATTTTTTAAAACTCTTTGTAAAAATTTTTTTTCATCTGTTATTCCTTCTCCTACTAAATTCATGAAATTTGAAGAAATTAAATTTTGTTGGGAAAATTGATTTTATTAGTTAAACGCAGGATCATCTATTACGTATTTGAAAAACTTTGCCTCTATTTCCGAAAATCGTCTCCTAATAGTAAAATAGAAAATACACTATAACTATGACATTATTTAATTTGATAAGCTTTTAATTTCTTGAATAAATAATAGAAATTAAGGACATTAGAGTCTGAAGAAAAGTTTTTTCGATTAAAAATAACATTTTAAAAGAATTGTTTTATTTATTGTTTTTCATTATAATAATTTATAAACTTTCAAAAATATTTTAAAAATACGTCTAAGATTAAAAAAAAGAATTAAAAAGTTTCATACAAACCGTTGTGCCTCCTTATTTTAAAAATACTTAAAAACTTTTTTTGTGTGTGTATTCGAATTTTTTTTCTTTTTGTATGGTAATTTATATGTAAATTAACAGGTCATGTGTTTCAGGGTTTCCTCCCTTTATCGGAAAATTTGTGCAATTATGTTACTTGTGACCATCATACATTTTTATATAATCTTGCATCTGTGAAATTTGTGATAATCTGTCAACACATACGACGAAAACGTCATAAAGTTGAAGTCTGTGATTAAGAAATATTTTATTCTTAATTTCCCGCTATAAATAAGTAATACTTGAGTAAAGCAGATTAATTTAACATTTAACATTATCTTTGCCAATTTTCCAAAGATAATGTGTCACAAATGCATATTTTATTTTTGCAAGATTTTTAAATCCTAGAATTAACTTTTATTTATAAATGTGCTTATCGCTCAAAAATTGCCGAAAAATTGAAAAAATTAAAAAAAACTTCAGTTTAAAACAAGTTACCGAAAATGAGTGTAGGTACCTTATATATATATATATATATATATATATATATATATATATAAGAAAAATTAAGACAGACGCGTTATTTCATGGCAATTCGGAAGTATAGGCCTATTTCAGGCGAGCCATCTTCAGCTTCCGTCTTTATTCAACGAAGGATTCTACATGAATGAGATTCACAAAAACCTAACCCGGCGAATAAGAAAATAAAAAATAAAATAAAAACATATAAGATGATAAGAATATAACTGTCGCTCCTCTAAAAAAGAAAATAAGAACAATCCATCCGTTTGTCGAACCCACAGACATTCCTACATAATCATATGTAAAAGTCGCATAGAACCCACACTAGATAACACGTCAAGACGCTAATTCATCGCCCCTAACCAAAGTTGATGCCGCCTGTCAGTGTCGAAGAAAGTTCGAGGGAAGCGGGGCACAGGCCACAGGGCATGTTAATATATATATATATATATATATATATATATATATATATATATATATATATATATATATTATTATTATTATTATTATTATTATTATTATTACGTTAGGACATGTGCAAACTACGAACTACTACAAAACTGTACATTTTGCATTGACATTGAAAGAACAATGTCTCATCAGGTAGTAAACAAAGATGGTAATAAACGTTTTATTTTTTTTTAATTATTTTAAGAACAACACTTCATATATTTGGGTTTTTGTTGTCGTACGAGGGAAAAGAAAGAAGGAAAGAAAAGTCCAAACAAGAAGATGTGAAATCAAGAAAATGAAAAGAAAGAGAAAAAGGAAAGATACAGAAGAAATAGAAAGTGAAGAGGAAAATAAGTGAGAGGGAAGATCCAATGGAAACAGTTAAGAAAGAGAAGTTTTTTTTAATTTTGGCTGGAAGAGAACTGCAGATAGATATTGACATAGGTTACAGTGATTGAGCTCAAATCTTTTGCCATTAAAAAAAAGAACTGTAATTTTATAAAGAAAATTTAAAAGAAAGAGAAAAATGAAAGATACAGAAGGAATAGAACGTGAAGTGGAAAATAATTGAGAGGGAAGATCCAATGGAAACAGTGAAGAAAGAGAAGTTTTTTTAATTTTGGCTGGAAGAGAACTGCAGATAGATATTGACATAGCTTACAGTGATTGAGCTCAAATCTTTTGCCATTAAAAAAAAGAACTGTAATTTTATAAAGAAAATTTAAAAGAAAGAGAAAAATGAAAGATACAGAAGGAATAGAACGTGAAGTGGAAAATAAGTGAGAGGGAAGATCCAATGGAAACAGTTAAGAAAGAGAAGTTTTTTTAATTTTGGCTGGAAGAGAACTGCAGATAGATATTGACATAGCTTACAGTGATTGAGCTCAAATCTTTTGCCATTAAAAAAAAGAACTGTAATTTTATAAAGAAAATGGAAAAGAAAGAGAAAAATGGAAGATACAGAAGGAATAGAAAGTGAAGAGGAAAATAAAGCGCACAAAAATTGAGAAAATGTACATCAACTAAATTACCGTAAAAACAGCATAGCATGATGTTAAAAGGACCCATACTTAATAAAAACTGTGATTTCTCATCAAATTATTGTTGATATTATTAAAAGTAAAGATCAAATTTTGTTGTCATTATTTTTTTTTAAAAAAAAGTCCTTTCTAACACGTTCGAAATTTTCACTAAAATTTCTTTTTTTTTGTTGTTTTCCGTCAGCGATTCACGCTGTTCACGTAATTAAGCAAAACGTAATATCACGCAAAGTCGTTTTTTGGCGTTGAAAGACATATTAATTTGAAAATTCTTGCAAAAATCTGATTTTAATGAAAATTTCAGGACTTATTCACAAATTACTGAAAGTATTTATGCAATTATTATTTTTTGAAAATCTTGGTAAATATATATATATATATATATATATATACATCTCTTACACCTCCAATTTAATTAACTGCATAAAACTTCTAGAAATACATTATCTATACCAATTTTTTATTTATTAGTTAAATGCAGCACTCATTGAGGAATATACATCATGTTACTTTTTAAAATACTGTCAGTTAAATGCCACACGGGATACACGCTTAGGCGATCAGGTCTCGAAAGAGACATGACTGACTGGGCAGAACATTATCCCGCAGTACGTTGCCATTAATTTCTACGGTAGACTGGTTGCCAGCCAAGGCTATAGAACCCAATCTGTACTGTGATTTAACCCATAACTAGAGGGAAGAGACGGATCAATACATTTCCAAAGGTTATTTGTGCGTAAGTGAATGCAAGGAATTCAACTCGAATTCGAACTCGGCTCCCCGATTTCTTGTTCGGAGCCGATATTCTTTGCTCTACAACGCACATCTCAATTTTTTAATAACGGGACCATTTTTCCCAAAATCTCCTCCGAATAGTAAAATAAAAAAATGCATTAAAAATACACTATTTTTAATGTAAATAAAGTTTTAATTGATTGTATAATAACATTTTAGGATATCATATTCTGAAGAAGAAAAAAATTCGCTGAATAATGAATTTTTATGAGAATCGTTTTAATTTTTTTCTTTGCTAATTAAAGTTTCCAGCATTTTTAAAAACTTCTTCCAGTTCCTCAGTGACTTCGGTTATTAATTAATTAAGAAAAGACTTTATTTACAAATCGAAAATTCAAAAGTTAAATACAAATAATTTCGAATTAAGATTTTAAAAGTAATTTCCATTTTTTTTATTATGTTAAACTGCACATTTTCTTTTACTATGAAAACTTATAAGAGATTTATCATTAAAAGGTCACATATTTTCAGGGCTGTTCCCCTTACGAAATGTTCAACTGGGTTATGTCAAATTTTGGTCACCATACTTCCAGATTGAATAATAGGTGCTGTCATCGCCTACTTGATAGTTCAACGAGTCTGACCTTTGGGATTTAGAAATACTTTTATTCTAAATGTCATGCAATAAACATGTAATATTTGTTTCAAATCAGATTAATTTAACTTTAAATTAGATAATTTTCCAAAAATAACGAGTTAGAGATGTAGATATTATTTTGCAAGGCTTTTAAAACCGAGAATTAACTATTGTTTACAAATCTGTCGATCGCTCGAAAAAAAATGGCCGTAAAATTGAAAATAAAAAAAAACTCAATGTTTTAGATTCCAATGAATATAATTTTTGTTTGAAATACACCCGAGTATTTTGCTTAGTGGAAATAGTAAATTTAATCCTTTAACCTTCAGTTAAGCTAGAATTAAAGTTTCAAGAAAATATTTTTTATTTTAAAAAATTCAATTAAAAACTTGGGTATCGAAAATGGAGTGGACGTACATATGTAGTTGGGTAAGAAATTAAGAATTAAAATTCTTTTTACTTTTACAAAAATTCACAGTGAGGTATGAAATCCTGGTTTTTCACAAATAGAAAAAGGACTGACCATGTACTTGAAGAAAAAGTCGAAACCAGAATTCGCAATAGGTGTTAAATTGATTTTTGGCTAATAAAAGCGACTTGTAAGACTTGAGGAATTAACGATCCAGTACCAAAATTCAAAAGGACTATATATAAATGACTTCCATCAGTGTCAACCAGTCAGTCAGCGAGAAAGACAAAACTAAAATGTAACTTCAACTTCAAATCGACCCGAATATAAGATCAATGGGCACCTTGTTCTCTTTCTCCTTCTTTCTCGTGTACTGATTCCTTTTACTTCTTCTCTATTCAAAGACATCCCTATCAAACAAACGTTCATATATCCATACGTACGTATGCATATACTCTTTTTATAATTACTACTACAAACATTTTCTACAAATCTTTATACCCTTAACTTTCTCATTGAACATTCTACGAATTCGTGTTAATCGTTCCTTTTAAGAAATTTCTATTTTAAAATGCAAAATGTATATTTTATTCTTCCTCACTATTCCACACATTCCAACGTGTCGACAACGAACCTTCTGATGAAAACCTTCTGATAATTCTGATGCTAATTCTGGCTAAAACTTGTAAGCTGTAGGGATTTTGGTTATGTATGACACAAGGCCAATACCAAGAAACATTAACCATCTTCTTACGGCTAAACATATGTATATATATATATTTTTTTTTAATCATTTCACCCCGAGCAAGGCGGAAACGCCACTGATGTGCAGAGGGTTACATAAATGTAAAAAGATTAATTAGAAAAGAGTGAGGAGTATAAACTAGTTAGAAAGGAACAATAGAAAGCTGAGAAAGCAGGTGCGATGACAGATACATAGGTGGAGAGAAAGGGAAGGTTATACAGGGGAGGGGAGAGAGATAGAGGCCAGTGGTTAGTAGATGAGTATTGACTTTGCATTTAAATTTCTGGAGGTTGTAGCCGTCAGGAAAGCAAGAATACGGGAGCGAGTTCCACAGGCGGGAAGTGCGAGAGATGCTTGTCGTTATACTTATATAGCTGTAAATTCTATATCAACAGTTACTTGTATTGCGTGCCTGGTTTGGGAATCTTTCTTCTGTCTTCTTTTTTGCCAGCCGTCTATGATATTCAAAAATTTAAATACAATGTCATTTCTTATCTATTGTTTCCTTCATTCCTGTTCTTTCATCGTACTTGCACCTTAATAATGATTTTCTTATATCATTTTAAAATCAATGGTAGCTGATTTGTTGCCTTGCTTATAGTAAAATGATTAAATGTCATATATCAGTCATACGCGATACAAGCTTAGGCGATCATGTCTCGAAAGAGCTGACCGAGCAAAATATTTTTCCCGCAGTAGGTTGCCATTACTTTTTGCGGTAAATTGTTTGCCAACCAATGCTATAGAACCCAATCTGATCTGCTATTTAATCCATAGGTGGAGGGAGAAGCGACGGATTCATAACTTTCTCAAGGGTATTTGCACGTAAGTGAATGCAACGAATTTAACTGGAATTCGAACTCGGCTTTCTGATTTCTTGTTCCTAGCCGATATCCACTGCACCACAACGAATAATGAATTTTTATGAGAATCGTTTTAATTTTTTTCTTTGCTAATTAAAGTTTCCGGCATTTTTAAAAACTTCTTCCAGTTCCTCAGTGACTTCGGTTATTAATTCATTAAGAAAAGACTTTATTTACAAATCGAAAATTCAAAAGTTAAATACAGTCGAACCTCTACTTACGAAATTAATTCGTTCTGGAAGTCGTTTCGTAACGTGAAAATTTCGGATGTAGAGATGCTTTTTACCCTATAAATTTCCTAATCGGTCCTAAGCCTCCCAAACTTCGGACATAATTTTTTTATAAATTATAAAAGTGCATTAAAACCTGCAACAAATACAAGTTAGAATTAGATTACTGCAAAATAAACATAAAAATGAGATTTGTACTTTATGTAAAGAATAAAGAACAAAGAATAAAGTAAAGAATAAAAATATACATTTACCTTTGGGGTTGGGTGGCAATGCTAAGATAACGGTGAATGAGGTGAGTGAGAGACGAGGAGGCAATGAGGTGGACTCTGGGAGCTGCGAGTAGCAGCGCGTATTTTGAAATTTTCGCCTTTCGTATCCTGAAATTTCTTTCGTAACAAGAGGCAATATTTTTCCGAAGAGGCGTTTCGTAACCTGAAAATTTCGTTTGTATAGCCTTTTGTAAGTAGAGGTTTAACTGTATATGTGTTTTAAATACATCATGCACATGTTTATCTAAATAATAATCTATCTGTGTGTGTGTATCCATGTATTGTATATCCAGGACTATATAAAGAATTCCCCCTGATCAATGTGAGTGGTAGTGATGCTTGGAGTTAGGTGCGTGTGCGTGGATTTTTATTCATTCATATTTTGCAACGCTTTCCCTCTGTATCTGTGTGTCTGTCCGTGTGCGAGACCAGGACTTGACTTGGCGCCGTTGAAAAAAAATCAATACCCAAACTTCAACTGAACAGGGCACACAATGAAAAGAGAAAGGAAAAGAAAGAAAGTAATGAAATCAAATGAAAAATTAAGAATAAAAAGAAATAAACAATAACATACAAAACGAAAGTAAAATGAAAAAGAATGAAAGAAAAAAAAACAAAAGAAATAAAGAATGACAAACAAAAAACGAAAGTAAGAAAAACGAAAAAGAAAGAATGAAAGAAAAAAACAACGAAAGAAATAAATAATAACATAGAAAAAGAAAGAAAAATGAAAAAGAAAAAATGAAAGAAAAACAACGAAAGAAATAAATAATGACATACAAAAAGAAAGAAAAATGAAAAAGAAAGAATGAAAGAAAAAAACAATGAAAGCAATAAATAATAACATAGAAAAAGAAAGAAAAATGAAAAAGAAAGTATGAAAGAAAAAATGAAAGAAATAAATAATAACATAGAAAAAGAAAGAAAAATGAAAAAGAAAAAATGAAAGAAAAACAATGAAAGAAATAAATAATGACATACAAAAAGAAAGAAAAATGAAAAAAAAAATGAAAGAAAAAAACAATGAAAGCAATAAATAATAACATAGAAAAAGAAAGAAAAATAAAAAGAAAGAATGAAAGAAAAAACAATGAAATAAATAAATAATAATATAGAAAAAGAAAGAAAAATGAAAAAGAAAAATGAAAGAAAAAACAACGAAAGAAATAATGACATACAAAAAGAAAGAAAAATGAAAAAGAAAGAATGAAAGAAAAACAACGAAAGAAAAATGAACAAAGTAAGAATGAAAGAAAAAAAACGAAAGAAAAAAGAATGACTAACAAAACGAAAGTAAGAAAAATGAAAAAGAAAGAGTGAAAGAATATATGAAAAAGAAAGAAAAAGAATCAATGAAAGAGAAGAGGAAAAAATGAAACGAGCACGAGATAAATAAGTAATGAAAGAAAGGAAACAAAGAAAAACCAAGAAAATAATACAAAATAAAAAAGTAAGCCAGCAATAATGAAAGACAAAAAGAATGAAAGAAAAAGCCTGAAAGGAAGAAAATACAAAAGAAAGAATGAAGAAAAGAAAGACAGAAAATAAGAAAGAAAGATAGAAATGATGAAAGAATGAAGGTTAAAAAGAAAGACATCCTTGAAGAAAAAAAGAAAGACATCCTTGAAGAAAAAAAGAAAGACATCCTTGAAGAAAAAAAGATCCCAAACTTACTAAAAACGAACTTTTTCCATGAAAATGTTTATGTAATTCTTAAAAAGAAAGATCAAAGTATATTTTGATTATTTTTCAAAAGTTTTCAATCCTTTCTAACAGATTCGTAATTTTGGTAAATTGATGTGCAGTGGATATCGGCTCGGAACGGGGAGCCGAGTTCGAATTCCAGTTGAATCCATTGTATTCACTTACGCGCAAATACCCTTGGGAAAGGTATTAATCCGTCTCCTCCCTCCAGTTATGGGTTAAATAGCAGGACAGATTGGGTTCTATAGCCTTGGTCGGCAACCAGTCAACCGCAGAAAGCAATGGCAACCTACTGCGGGATAATCTTCTACCCAGTCAGTCATGTCTCTTTCGAGACATGATCGCCCAAGCCTGTATCACGTATGGCACTTAACTGATTGACTGAATATAATTATTGAACATATAATTAAGGCTTCTACTGGGCATAAAGTGGGGGATCTGTTTTATTTTGTTATGAAGTAATAAACTGATCCCCCACTTATTACTACATAATAATATAATACATATCTTCCCTTTCTAGCTATGAGTCAAATAACAGGACAGATTGGGTTCTATAGCCTTAGTCGGCAACCAGTCTACCGCAGAAAGCAATGGCAACCTACTGCGGGATAATCTTCTGCCCAGTCAGTCATGTCTCTTTCGAGACATGATCGCCCAAGCGTGTATCACGTATGGCACTTAACTGACTGACTTGTTTTTATTTTCGTCAACGGAGAGCCAAATCGTTACGAAAGTTTACAATAAAAACTCACTTTTTTCCGGTGACAAACATTAATTTGGAAATTCTTGCAAAAATCTAATAATTGTCGGATTTTAATAAAACTTTCAGAACTTATTTACAAATGAATTAAATTATTTTTAAAATCATAATTTTTAAAAAAATGTTGGTAAAAATATTTTTTTACATGTGTTACCCCCACTCCACGCAAATTCATGAAATTTCAAAAAATTAAATTCTGTAGGCAAAAATGATTTTATTAGTTAAATACAAGACTTATTGAGAAATGTAAATCATGTATTATTTTTTAATACTATTCACCGAAAATCTGCTCCGAAGAGTAAAATCAAAAATGCAATGAAACTGACATTATTTAAGTAGATAAAGTTTAATTTCTTTAATAAATAATTTAAAAGTCAGACATTATAATATGAAGAAAAAAATGCGATTAATAATGAAATTTTAAAAGAATTGTTTTCATTTTTGTTTATTTTTAATTATGATAATTTATAAAGATTCAAAAATATTTTCGAAATATTTCCAATTCTTGTAGGAGTTAGGTTGGCAGGTTATATAGTGAAGACTATATTTACTAATGGAAAATTTAAAAGTTTAATACAATTAGCCATCGTATTTTTAAAATAATTTTCAATTTTCTTTTTTGTGTGTATTTGAAGTTTTTTAATGGATAGTGATTTCTATGTGTTCATTAAAAGGTCATGTGTTTCAGGGTTTCTTCCCTTTACCAGAAAAAATTATTAAAAAAATGTACAATCATGTCTCTTGCGATAGCCATACACTTATCTTATCTTGCATCTGTCAACACATTTCAACTACGGTGGAAATGTTAGAATCGTCAACTCGTTTTATTTTAAATTTCATGCTATAAATAAGTAATAATTATGAAAATCAGATTAATTTAACATTAAATTTGCTATTTTTTTTAAATGTGTCACAAATGTATATTTTGTTTTTGCAAGAATTTTAAAACCGAAAATTAACGTTTATTTACCAATCTGTCGATCGCTCAAGAATGGCAGAAACATTTTAAAAACATCTCAAATTAGAAAAAAATCTCAAATTTTTTTCCAATCAATATGATTTCTGTTTGAAAAACACCAGAGTATTTTGCTTACTGAAAATAGTAAATTTAATCATTTAAAACTAAAATTTGAATTTCAAGAAAATATTTATTTTTAAAAATTCAATTAAAAAGCTAGTTATCGAAAAAGAGTAGAGGTACCTAATTAAAAATAATTAAAAACAAAAAACTGTTTCATGTTTTACATGTTTTACATATTGCTTTTTAAATGCCTTATTTGAAGAAAAATATTCACTAATTAAGGTTTTAATCTTTAATAAATTACTTTTAATCGGTTATAAAAAAAAATTATTTTTCTAGTGTTGAGTTATTTCGGTCCTGAGTCGTCCAGATATTCAGTCGTCTCTTCCCATACCACATGTCTTCCACAAAAGTAGCACATCTGTTCTATCAATAACGTATTTGATAAAATTCGTTCTTGAAGCTGGCTCTCATGCTGCCCATGTTATCCAATCGGTTTCATTTTCCAAGAATCCGCTCTTAAGCTTTCTCCACGATTTTGGATCCGACAACTCTTTCGTTGATGGAAGAAATGCTTCGTGCAAAACCTTTTCCTTTCGACTTTCTCATTGTACATTCACTTCTCGTAATATGTCAACCTTTCTTTCCCCATTATAACCTTTTTATTCAAATTCCTTATTTAAATAAATAAAAAAAGTATGCTCTTGGGAGGGGTGTGGGCACTCTGCTCCCTCCCAGCTGTATGTGGGGCGATGTATTGCGTTCAGTATAACCTTGTGACTAAAGAACAACTGTGATCAGCAATTAAAAATTAGAAGGCAAACAAAAGCAATTAAATTTGAGGACAAACAATTCTGAAAGCAATTAAAAGTTTGAGGGCAAACAACTTTGAAAGCAACAAAGAGGTTGAAGGCAAACAATTTCAAGCAAACATCTTTGAAAACAATTAAAAGTTCAAAGACAAACAACTTTGAAAGCAATTAAAAGTTTGAATTCAAAAAATCCTCGAAAGTAATTAAAATCTTCAAGATAAATAACTTAAAAACAAAAAACAAAAACAAAAAACATGATTTTCAGCATTCAGTCAGTTAAGTGCCATACGTGATACACGCTTGAGCGATCATGTCTCGAAAGAAACATGACTGACTGGGCAGAAGATTATCCCGCAGTAGGTTGCCATTGCTTTCTGCGGTAGACTGGTTGCCGACCAAGGCGATAGAACCCAATCTGTCCTGTTATTTAACCCATAACTGGAAGGAAGAAGATGGATTAATACCTTTCCCAAGGGTATTTGCTCGTAAGTGAATACAATCGATTCAACTGGAATTCGAACTAGGCTCCCCGGCTTCTCGTTCCGAGCCGGTATCCACTGTACCACAACGCACAGCATTAAATGACCCAAAGAATGTCGATATGCTGGTTAAACAAACCAACAACCAAACAAAGCCTAAAAAAGTTTTTACTAATTGAGGTTTTAGTTCCTAATAAATTATTTTTATTCGATTATAAAGAAAAAAAAAGTTGTTTTTCAGGAGCTGCGTTTTCTCGGTCCTGAGTTGTCCCGGTATTCAGTCTTCTCTTTCCCGTACCGCACATTTCCAAGAAGGTTAACTCAGCTACAAAGGACAGGAAATTGTGGTGAGTCATTATCAGCAACGTCCTGAAAGGACACGGCAGGTAGAATAAGAAGAAAAAGAAAAACACTTAGACACATTACTCCTATGAGATAAGCATCAAGGTTATCTTGTAGTGAACAAAACAAATTCTAGATTTAAAAATTAACATCTGACTCATTGTTAGAAACTAACGAATTTTCTCGAATTTACAAACTTTGCTTAACGCACACAAAACTCGTAAAATTTCACACCTCGATGTGAAATGTTTGTCGTCCAATGGAAAGGTCAGAATCACACCCGGGAGTGAATTCTCAAACGAAATAAAAAACGAGGAAGCTCAACCGTTGTCAGAGAGTTATTTTTCTCTCACCTCTCACCTGCTTCTTCTTCATTGTTCACTCCTCACCTCCTTCCTTTTTCACTATTCACCCTGAGCGACACTCCTATCCAACAATAACACTCATGCATACACACATACGTTCCTGCCTACGTACACATAAATTCACTCGTGCAAGCACTACTACGAAGTCTTTTGATACACTTAACTTCTTACTTTTCCTAATGAATATTTAACTTCTACCAATTCATGTTAATCTTTTCTTTCAATAAATTTGCAAACATTAACGAATAAATCTGTAAGTTATAGGGAGTTCGGTTATATTTCACACAAGGCTGCTTCAAAATAACCTTAACCATGTCCCCACGGCTTCAATTTTACTTGTCATCAGGTCATCCTCTTTCAAGCACACAACAATAAATACCTCACTGGGTGTCCCGTACTTTCGGGTTTGTGCCATATCTAATCTACATTTGGAATATCACCATAACCACTTGGATGTGGAGTAAGGGTTAGCAACATTTTCTCTCTCAAGTCGTTACAGTTTTTTTTTAATCATTTCACAACAAGCAAGGAATTCCACTGCCACTATTGCGCAGGGGGTTACATAGAGGAAGGTGAAGAGAAAGAGTGGTTAGATATAGGAAATGTCAGAAGGCGGGTGATAGATGGGTAAGGATACCGAGGCTGGGGGTTGGGTAGATGGTAAGAGTGTTTGAAAGATGATTAGTATATTAGGAGGTGTCTATTGAGCTTACATTTAAACTCCTGCAGATTGTAGCCGTCGGGGAAGCAATCACGTGGAAGGGAATTCCACAGTCGGAAAGTGCGAGAAAAGAAACTGTTGGAGTAGAAATTGCGGTTGCATTTTATTGGTTTCCCTGCAAAAGGGTGGGATCTAGTTGCTAATCTAGTATCTCGTGCAAATTCGTACCTAGGAGGCACCAGTAATCTAAGTTCATCGGAGCAGAAGCCGTGAAAGTATTTATAGAATAGACACAGGGAAGCCACGTCGCGCCGGTGAGAGAGAGACTGCAGCCGGTCTGCCAAGTCGGTATTGATCACATTACAGACTCTCCGTTGTACTTTGTCAAGAAGCCCGAGGAGAATAGCAGGAGCACTCGACCAGATGTAGCAGCAGTATTCAATGTGCGGGCGGATGGTAGATTTATATATGTACAGGATAGTTTCAGACGGAAAAAAATTCCGGGCCCTGCATAGAGAACCGACTTTCACAGCAGCAGTTGAGTAATAAGATCGATCCTCAAAGGGGGCGCCATACTTTCGGATGCGCTAAAAAAAACATTTTTCTCGCTAGATTTATTACGACTGAATAGAAATTTTTCATCTCACTGGGTGCCTCGTACTTTCGGCCTAGTGCCACATCTAAGCTACGCTTAAAAATCACTATAGGAGTCTTCGACTTAGTGTAATCTTCAGCAAGTTTGTTTCGCTCGATCAGTTACGACGGAATAGAGAGTTCAATCCTCACTGGGTTTCCTATACTTTCGGCTATGTACCACATCTAAATTACGCTTAGAAAATCACCATACAACAAGACTTGCGTCGTATCCATTATTATTATTATTATTATTATTATTATTATTATTATTATTTCGCGACAGTAGCACTTGTGATTCAAGAGAAATGTCATGTTTTTCGAAGCTCTCAAAAAAATTAAACGGGCCAATGAATAATTGTGAATATGAATTATAAATATTTTACAAACAATTTCAAACTGAAATATAAATTCATAAACTCATTTTAATTTATAAACCTTATAAATTATATATTCTTGCTTATGTTAAAGTTAAGAATGTTATTTTTTGTTATTTTTACAAACAGAGAGAGCCCAAATGTAAATTGTAAATATTAAATATGTTTAAACAATTTGAATTGTTAAATCATTAAAAAAAATAACCTGAATGCACTGGATTTACGAATAGTTTTATTTTATTTTGTTTCTTACATATATTAAATTGTGTCTTTTTAAAATGTGTTCTCGCAAACAAAACTTCTCTTAGCAGTTAGGCTAAAACGGAAACATTACAATTGTTAATGAAAATAAAGAGAACCTCATCCCGCATCGGTTCGGTTTAACAAGTGGCACGACTCGATCCAGGATGTTTTTTCCACCTGAATCCATCCTGCATATATACAAGTCAACCATCCGTCCGTGCATGGAGTACTGCTGCCATTTATGGTCAGGTGCCCCTGCCGTTCTCCTCAGTGTTCTTGACAAGCTCCAAAGGAGAGTCTGTAATGTGATAGGATCTGGCGGCTCGACTGCAGCCACTTCCCCATCGTCGAAATGTGGCCTCCCTTTGTTTGTTCTATAAATACTTTCATGGCTTCTGCTCGGACGAGCTTAAGTCGCTGATGCCTCCTCAACAGGTGTTTACTCGTGCAACCAGACTGGCAACTGGGTCCCACCCATTCACAGTCAGGTTAGCCAAATGCAGACGACAATTCTACTCCTGCAGCTTCTCTCGCACTTCCCGCCTGTGGAACTCGCTCCCGTATTCTTGCTTTCCTGACGGCTACAACCTCCAGAAATTTAAATGCAAAGTCAATACTCATCTACTAACCACTGGACACTAGCTCTCTCCCCACCCCTGTATAACCTTCCCTTTCTCTCCACCTATGTATCTGTCATCGCACCTGCTTTCTCAGCTTTCTATTGTTCCTTTCTAACTAGTTTGTACTCCTCACTCTTTTCTAATTAATCTTTTTACATTGATGTAACCCCCTGCACATCAGTGGCATTTCCGCCTTGCTCGGGGTGAAATGATAAAAAAAAACCTATAATGGCGAAAGCAGCCTTGACTCAAAGTATATAATATGGATAAATTTCTTCCAGGTAATGTGAATGGACAACAGCAGATAATTCCAAATGATGATCCCCCTCATCTGACTGGCAACTCAAGGAAAAGTATTAAATTGATTTGAAAGAACTGTTCATGGGTTTCCACAACTTCTAATATGTTGAAGCTAGAACCAATATTTATCCCCTAAATACCCCTTTCAGTCCCTGTTCTGTCACCCATTTATACAGGCTCATTAGGTAGGTGATCATGGCTCTCCACAACTTCCTATAAATTATAATTGTAAACGGTGCTGGTATAGTATGTGATCTTCACGCCATTGTGATCTACAGCTTAAATCTAGACACCTTTAGGATCTACATTCGAAATTATCTCTCTATATATATAAGGCAATCTGTGAGTCTGTCTGTGACTGTTCCCTATGCACGCCTACATTTTTTAAGCTACGCCCTTTAAACTTTCTAGGGACACATATCTACAGGGAAGCTAGGTCGACACATATTTTTTGAGTTTAAGTTCAGCAATTTTCCGTTTCGCACTTTTTGGCCAATGGAGCCGATTGTTTACATTTGCTCCGTAAAACATCTACGATCTAAGATGCTTGCTAAATTATGTCACAGAAATCAAATCCTATGTGTCAAACGAGACTAAAAAATTGTTTTATTAAAAAAATGAGCCTTTATATTTAATTTTTATTCTGACGTTTTAAAAATTCATTTGGTCAACAAAAAAATGTGAATATTTTCCCCCGTAATTTTGAAACAAAAGAATATTTTTTAAAAAAGTGTTTGTTTTTTTTTCAAACAAAAACAAAATATGTAAAAAAAAGTGCCAATGGTTAATTTAATTATTTAAGTTTTTTTTTTCAACTTTAATATTTCATACTTCAGAAAATAAAATTTTTAAAAAATAAAGCTTTTTTTTTTTGCTAAATATTTCATGCAGGAAATCAACTGTTTGTAATTCGTGTGGCATTAATGTAGTTTTTCCTCTAAAATTAAATGTCTACATTTTTAAATATTCTTCGAAAATTTCTGAACTGAAAGCTTAATAGTTTTTATATTTCTAATTTTAGTAAAATAAAATAAATAATTTTTTATTTTTATGTTAAATTCATTTAGTCAACAAAATATATAAATATTTTTCCCCGTAATTTTGAAACAAAAACAAACGCAATGTTGTTTACAATGTCACACAAAACATCAAATCTTTCTTGCAAATTTATTTCATTTCTGACTACAAGGCCCAAGCCAATACTAGAGAAGGAGGTTCTACTGGATATTTGTTGTTGTTATTATTATTAATTGTTATCATTTGTTGTTGTTGTTGTTATCTACTCCTCTCATTGGCATCTTCTACTACTAAAATGTTCTGAGTTGCACGGGCAACGCCGGGCTATGATGCTAGTAGTGTATAAACTATTTATTTACCAAAAACCGAAAGGTAATTTTTAACGAAGGCATCATTAATTGAAATCTGAACATGTCATATGTCCTCAAAGTAATCTAACCTTTGTATGTATCTTCGAATGTCTCCTGAATGTAGATGACACCTATTTTTACTTGTAATTATGGTAGGCAGGAGGTAATCTTCAAAGAAGGTGGCTTTAATTGAAGTTTGAACTTCTCACATGCCCTCTAAGTAATTTTACCTCTTAGGATGTTTTTTTTTCCGCATGAATCCATCTTGCACATATACAAATCAACCATCCTAACATATATACTGTTGTCATATCTGGTCAGGCGCCCCTGCTTTTCATCTCAGTGTTCTCGACAGACTCCAAACGAGAATCTGTAATATGATTGGTCCCGATCTGGCAGCTCGACTTCGGCCACTTTTTCACCAGTGGGATGTGGCTGCCATCTGTCTCTTCTAGGAATATTTTCATGGCTTCTAATCCAACAAACTTAGGTCACCAGGATTTACTCGTGCAACCAGACTGGCAGCAAGGCCTCACGCTTTTACAGTTAAATCAAACAAATGCAGCCGACAATTCTTCTCCAGTAGCTTCTTTTCTCGCACCTCCCGCCCGTGGAACTCCCTTCCGTATACTTGCTTTCCTGACGGCTACAACCTACAGGAATTAAAATGCAATGTCAATTCCCATATCTTATCTACTTGACTTTCTGCATCACCCCGTGTATCTTGACTTGTCCTTTCTACATCACCCCGTATATCTTGTTCTTTTCCTTTCTCTCTACTTTCGCAACTGTCTTCACTCCTGTGTTCACATCCGTCTCTTTCTTTCTCTGCCACCCACTGTAACTGGTTCGTCTTTCTCTTCCCTCTTCTCCTGCCTAAACTTTTACTCGCTTACGTAGCCCCCTGCGCATCAGTGGCGGTACCGCCTTGCTTGCGGTGAAACGATAAAAAAAAAGAAAAAGAAAAAACATGTCTCTTTGAATGTTTTCGAAATGTAGAGGCCACCCTTTTTTACTAGCAGTTATGGTGGACAGGTGGTAATCTTTAAAGGCGGCTTCTTTAATTGAAATTTGAACTTGTCAGAGGGGGGGGGGGAAGCGGGGCTGCACCTTATTATTAAGCTTGCGTTTTTGAAACTTTAGACATCGTTGTAAATCAGAAGCTATACGAGAAACGTGTGTAAATCACATACTATACCAGCACTCTATAAACAATATCCCGTTACTATCCTTTCTATTTCTTGTCCTGGCATCCATTTACACAAGCTTGTTAGGTAGGTTGATCATGGTTCTCCTACATTTCGTGGATCAGAACTTCAGAAATAATAATAATAATAATAATAATAATAATAATAATAATAATATAAAGTTAATACTCATCGATGGTTACGTGCATCTGGATTAAAGTCTGAAACTGAAGGCTTTATTCTTGCAGCGCAAGACCAAAGTCTTTTCACTAGAAACTTTCAAGCAAATATTATACATAATTATGTGGGTCCAAAATGCAGGTTCTGTGATAAATACCAAGAAACAATAGACCATCTAATCTCAGGATGTTCTGTACTTGCCCCAAATGAATATAAAATCGTCACGATAGAGTGGGAAAATATTTACACTGGACAATATGCAAACACGATGGAAAATCTGCAAACAAATACTGGTATGAACATCACCCAGCACCGGTTACAGAAATAGATGATATCACCATTCTATGGGATTACACCATCTATACAGACAAAAAAATTGAAGCAAATAGGCGGGACATTATTGTCAAAAACTAAAAAGAAAAATACTTTCCTACTAATTGATATGGCTTGTCTAGCGGATCATAACATAGCAACCAAGAAATTTGAAAAACGATCAAAATATAAGGACCTGAAAATTGAAATATAAAAAATATGGAAATTGAAAAATAGTACCAGTCATAGTAGGGGCTCTTGGAATGATAAACAATGGAACAAAACAACACAATTAAATAATCTATGAAAACCCCAGCTTAAGAAATTTACAAAAAATGTCGTCTTAAGTACAACCTACACACTAAGGAGAACTTCAGGGATGTTATAGGATATAGAAAAAACATTAAATGTAGCCATAACGACACACGACATCCTGCCTTAGGTCTTTCCGCAGACTTGGTTGGTTGTTTGACCATAGCAGAAATCGAATTATGATGAAAATGACATGATAAAATACAAAGAAGAATCATCAGTATTATCGGTCATGATATGACTTTCAAGATAATTGCTCGGGTGAGCGCCTCTCTATAGAGTCTAGACTCTTTGAATTTAAGCGCAGTACTAGACTGGGGAGCCGAGTTCGAATCCAGTGGAAGTCTTTGGATTCACTTACGCACAAATACCCTTGGGAAAAGTATTAATCCGTCTCTTCCCTCCAGTTATGGGTTAAATAATGGGACAGACTGGGTTTTATAGACTTGGCTGGCAACTAGAAAGCAATGGCGACCTACTGAGGGATAATCTTCTGCCCAGTCAGTCATGTCTCTTTCGAGACATGATCGCCCAAGCGTGTATCACGTATGACACTTACCTGAATGATTGAATATAATTCTATTGGTCAGAAAGTGGGGGATTGGTTTTCTATTGTTATGAAGTAATAAACTGATCCCCCACTAATTAATACTTATTAATATAATAATAAAATCCGTCTCTTCTCCCTCCAACCATGGCTTAAATAGCAGTACAGATTGGGTTCTATAGCCTTGGCTGGCAACCATACCGCAGAATGGTAACCTACTGTGGGATAACCTTCTTCCCAGTTAGTCATGTCTCTTTCGAGACAGGATCGCCCAAAGCGTTTATAATGCATAACACTTAACTGACTGACTGAACAGTAGAAGGCATGCTAAGAACCACTAAAGATAGGGAGATGTGGAGAGCCATGATCGCCTACGTTCTGAATGAATACAGCACATAAAGGAAGAAGAAGTGAGTTTGTTCCTCAATGGGTGCCCTATATTTTCGGCCTTCTGCCACAAAAAGATGCGCGTAGAAAGTCACCACAAACAACGTCTCATGAAAGGAGGTTAACATTGCCACTGAAAAAATTACAGATAGCTTGAAGGAAATATTTTTCTTTAGAACACTAACCATGGGTATATAGTTAGTTAAGTGCTATACGTGATACACTCTTGGGCGATCATGTCTCGAAAGAGACATGACTGACTGGGCAGAACATTATCCCGCAGTAGGTTGCCATTACTCTCTGCGGTAGACTGGTTGCCAGCCAAGGCTATAGAACCCAATCTGTCCTGTTATTTAACCCATAACTGGAAGGAAGAGACGGATTAATACCTTTCCCAAGGGTATTTGCGCGTAAGTGAATGCAAGGAATTCAACTGGAATTCGAACTCGGCTCCCCGATTTCTCGTCCCAAGCCGATATCCACTGTATCACAACACACAGCGCTAATTTTTCTATTTTTAATTACAATTTTCAGCACCTGATTTTCTTATATAAATATTGTTTTTCAGTTCCCATTAATGTTACCTCAAAGTACAAAGTCTGAAGTACCTGCATGTAAAATATTTCACATAAAGATTTTTTTTTAATATAATCGTTTCACCCCGAGCAAGGTATTTCACTGCCACTATTGCGCAGGGGGTTACATAGGGGGAAAAGTGATGAGAAAGGATGGTAAGATATAGGAAATGTCAGAAGGAGGGTGATAGACGGGTAAGGATACCGAGAATGAGGGTTGGGTAGATGGTGAGAGTGTTGGGAGGATAGATGCAAGTTAGTGTGATAGGAGATGTCTATTGACCTTACATTTAAACTCCTGGAGATTGTAGCTGTCGGGAAAGCAGGCATGTGGAAGGGAATTCCACAGGCGGGAAGCTGTTGGAGTAGAAATTACGGTTACATCTTATCTGTTTCATTGTAAAAGGGTGGGACCTAGTTACTAATCTAGTATCTCGTGTAAATTCGTACCTAGGCGACACCAATGATTTAAGTTCATCGGAGCAGAAGCCGTGAAAGTATTTATAGAAAAGGCACAGGGAAGCCACGTCACCTCGGTCTGCCAAGTCAGTATCGATCACGTTACAGAGTCTCCGTTGTACTTTGTCAAGAAGCCCGAGGAGAGTAGCAGGGGCACCAGACCAGATGTGGCAGCAGTATCCAATACACGGGCGGATGGTAGATTTATATATGTGCAGGATAGATTCAGACGGGAAAAACTTCCAGGCCCTGCACAGAGAACCGACTTTCATAGCAGCGGATTTAGCAATGGATTCGATATAGTCATTCCATTTGAGGTCCGCCGAGAGTGTAAGGCCAAGGAGGCGTAGTGCTTTACTCTCTGAGCGGCAAGCCTGTTCCATGCTAATGGGAGGTAGGTGCGATTGTCTATGGTGGTTAATTGATAGCAGCTTCGTTTTGGAAGCATTGAAATTTACGAACCATTTCCTACCCCAGTCCACTACGGATTAATGGTGATATGGACGACGCGTTTGGAGGAAGTCTTGCGGGGTGGCCGTCTTTCGCATCAGGATCTAATCCGATATTTTGAGTACCAACTCAAAATGAAGATTAGAACTGATCGGAAACGGTTGCCACCGACAGAGTTCAGCAAAAGGTGGGTAAATGTGGCGAGCCTGGTTCGCGTGACTGGGGCTGGCCTTGATTTTCTCTTTTAGATCTGGTAGTCGCATCGGGTTGGATTCCTCTGGAACCCTCCCCTTTGGTTAAGGTAAGTCCCTTTTTGTGTACCTAGTTAATGTGAGTGAGTGTTATTCCTGGCCTGTTCCCCGGCTTTCGTCTTTGGTTATGGTCCAGTTCGAGATTCCCAGTTTCCGTTAATTATTTTTTTGTCCCGTTTCATCTCGTCTGAGCCAGTATTATATTTTCCCCAGTCCAATTTCTTTTTTGCCTCTCCACTCCCTGTAGAAAGAGAGTTTCTTGATTTCGTCCTCTGAGTGGAATACAGCGACCTCTTTGTTTTGAGGGTAGGTTGGGTCCAGCTAACACAATGTTTATGTTGTTATTTTTGTTTGAAATTTTTATTTGGGGATTTGTGTCATGCCCCTCCCCCTTTGTCATTTCATCTAGAAAATTTTTATATATTTTTGCAATTTATTGTAAATATTGTACATTGTCAAATTCTTATGTACATTGTGGGGAATTTTTTAGGTCCCCGGAATGCTTTGTGGTATTTTGGTGCACGGGGGTATGAGTGTTGATGGACAAGTTCTTTTGGTGATTGAGAAAAATTGTAGCGTGTGTCTTGGTCGCGAAAGAGATTAGCTAGGTATAGGATAGATTACTGAAGACCATCCTTAGTTTTGTTTCCCCCTCCCTTTTTGGCCGTGTGCCACAATTGTAAATTTTTTACAATAAATAAACAGTCTACTACGAATTTAATATTTTTTCTGATATTTTCAAAATCTGGTATGATATACCCACGGTTAGTAGTGGTTTGATGGTTAATGTTCTAGTTAGAGAGTGAATAAAACCATGCTAATCACCGGCCATTATCATTAATACCTTCGTCCATTTTTTTTTTTATTTACTTTCTCTCTTCGATATTCCTCGCTTACAATCTTCATTCACGTTCTCTCTCTATCCACTTTGTTCAGCTTCTTCCTTCATCGTTCTCCTAACCTGACTTTCTTTTTTATTTTATTTTTAATTTCCATCTTCCTCTCCCCTTGAAAGCGTAATCCATACAATGTAACTTCATCGCTGCATCAAAAGTCAGTAGTGCTTCTTTCCTCGTCACTATTATTACCATTTACAAAATATTTCAGCAGCATCCAACGCAACAATCTTGCTTCTATTAATCTTTAAATGACTTGAACATTTTTTTTTATCCATGCTTCACATTGCGATAATAAAAAATGGCGGACCTGAAGCAGACTACCACCACTTTTAATTTTGTTGTTTTTTTTTTTTGTTTTTTTTTTACGTTTTTCAGCGCAGTCCTATCGATTACCCCCTTAGCTTTACGACTGAAAAAAATGAATTTGAAAAATTTCAATATTTAAACATTTTCTGAGGGGGATCAGTTTCTCATACAGCCTTATAGTAAATCGAGCCTCCATTTTGAAACCAGTCGCCGGTACGACATTACCACCACCTGTAAAATTGGTCATTATCAAATTTTTTGAACTTTTTTCAGTGCAATATTATCTTTTACATCTTAAACTTTACGAATGGCAAAAAAATCTGCAAAAATTTAAATATTTAAACAATTTTGGGGGCGGGGGCCAGTTTCTCATATAACCTTGTAGTGGGTTGAAAATGGAGGATCGATTTACTATAACGTTGTATGAGAAACTGACCCCACTCAAAATTTGTTTAAATATTGTAATTTTTCAATTTTTTTTTTATAATTGGAAAGTTTCAGTAACAATCGATAGGACTGCGCTGAAAAAAAGTTAAAAAAAAAAAATGAAAAACAACGAAATTAAACGTAGTGGTAGTCTGCTTTAAGTCTAATCAGCAAGCCGAGATCGAATTCATGTCTCGTTTGCGTATTTCACTTTTACACTCATACATTTGAGAAAGGCATGGGCCTGTCTCTTCTTCCCACCAACTTCTTCTTCATGTGCCGTGTCCCTTCAGGACGTACACTACCGGTCATAATTATTAGGCCACCCCAGTTTTTTAAATAAAATGATGTATTTCATATTATTTTTAGTATTCATTGCCAAGTGGATAATTCTAAATGAAAATAGAATTGTTCTTTTGTTATTATTACTTTGCAAAATTTTACAAGGCAGCCAGGAAATCTTTACTTCGGCCAGCCAATAAGAAGAAGAGACTAGCATGGGGAAGAGAGCACAAAAACTGGACACAAGAACAATTCATTTGATGCACATGTTATTGTGCAGTATTAACAAAAGAACCATTTTATTTTCATTTTGAATTATCCACTTGTCAATAAATACTAAAAATAGTATGAAATACATCATTTCTTTTAAAACACTGGGGTGGCCTAATAATTATGGCCGGTGGTGTAGATCAAGCGTTGTCTCACTCTGTCCCTCTTGCTTTCGATCTGTCATGTGTGTAACGAAAAATATGGCAAATCTACAAGGTGCGATGTGTAAATTGTCGCTATTTGCCTTGTACAATTTTGCAAAGTAATAATAACAAAAGAACCATTCTATTTTCATTTAGAATTATCCACTTGGCAATAAATACTAAAAATAGTATGAAATACATCATTTAAAAAAATACTGGGGTGGTGTAATAATTATGGCCGGTAGTGTAGGCGATCATGGACTTCCACTTGGCTATGTTTTTTCGTCACTCTCAATATTTTTTCTCTTGGTAACACTTCTAAACCCCGCTCCGCTAACCATTTGCTCAGACCTAACAAGTACGTCTCGTGCTGCTTTCCCCTGTCTCTCCTTCCATTTATCCGACCTCTGAGTATTAAGTTCTCCGGGCACTCCTTCCTCATTACGTGTCCCAGGAATCTTATTTGTCTCTTCATGATATTTAGTATCAGTTTTCTTCTCGTTTGCATCTTTTTCAACACTTCAGTATTGCACACGTGCTACGTCTATGGTGTCCTCAGCATCCTTCTGTAAAACCACATTTCTGCTGCCTCAAGCCTCTCCTTTGATGAGATCGTCCAACATTCACTTCCACTGATATCACATAGCAATCCAGCACTCTTTTCTTTGTTTCTAATGAGATTTTCCTGCCTGAAACTCTTGGGTGGTGACCAATGTAAGAAAAGGAAAACCTATAGAAAACAACTGAAATACATATCATTATCTTTCCCAACAATACCCTTTCTTCGCCATCCTCTGTACCGTTTTTCTTTTTCTTTTCTATCTTCCTCTCCTCTCACTATAACCCCCTGCGCACCAGTGGCAGTACTGCCTTGCTTGGCGTGAAACGATAAAAAAAAAAAAATGCGGTTTCCGGTTTTTCTCTTTTCTAATCTTCTCACTGTTTTTTTTTTTTTCAATTGGAGTAGATAGACTAAACTATCGCCCGGTTCACACTCCACCCACGTCTATTGAACAGGTGAAGAGGCTCATCCCTTGTTTCCTGTTTAGGATGCGGTTTCCGGTTTTTCTCTTTTCTAATCTTCTCACTGTTTTTTTTTTCAATTGGAGTAGATAGACTAAACTATCGCCCGGTTCACACTCCACCCACGTCTATTGAACAGGTGAAGAGGCTCATCCCTTGTTTCCTGTTTAGGATGCGGTTTCCGGTTTTTCTCTTTTCTAATCTTCTCACTGTTTTTTTTTTTTTTTTCAATTGGAGTAGATAGACTAAACTATCGCCCGGTTCACACTCCACCCACGTCTATTGAACAGGTGAAGAGGCTCATCCCTTGTTTCCTGTTTAGGATGTGGTTTCCGGTTTTCTCTTTTCTAATCTTCTCACTCTTATGTAGCCCCCTGCACATCAGTGGCGTTACCGCCTTGCTTGGGGTGATATGATTAAAAAAAAAAAGTTTACAGATAATAATAAAAAAGGCATCTGTGATGGAAAGACATGAGAATCAACATCTTGAAGGGACATGACTTTTAATTTTTTTTTCTTTTCTTTTTTAAATCATTTCACCCAAAGCAAGACAGTTTAACTGCCAATTGTAGCGCAGGGGGGTACATAGCGGGAAATAATGAAAAAGAAGGGCGGGTTATAGGGGGCGTCAGGAAGTGGGTAATAGAAGGATGAGAATACTGCTGTGATGGGAGTGGAGTGGATGAAGCATGTGAGAAAGGACGCCAGTTAGTGAGATAGGAGATGACTATTGACCTTATATTTAAATTCTTGGAGATTTATAGCTGTCGGGGAAGCAAGCATACGGAAGGGAATTCCACGAGCAGGAAGTGCGAGAAAAGAATCTGCTATGGGAGTGCAGTGCTCGGAGAAAAGAGAACGAGAGAAAAGAGGCGAATTAGTGAGATAGGAGATGACTATTAACCTGACATTGAAATTCTTGGAGATTGTAGCTGTCCAGTTTTTTTTTTGCAATATGCTAGATTCAAGTAAAATATTGGTAATTTATTTGAAGGGTTATTATTCTGTTTGTATAAGTCCCTATCAAAGGGTTAAACGTTAAATGAGCTTTTAGGACTAATATTCCTTTTGATATATGACACATTTAAAATGACCTTTATTCGGAAAATTAGTCTTTCAAATATTAAGTTTTAACTTCATAGTAAGAGCCATGAATTCATCTTTACTTCCCCTCCAAGCTATGGGTTAAATAGAGAATTCTAACCGAGGGTGGTATCCAACCTAGTAGATACATCTAAAATGGTCTTTACTCGGAAATTAGTATTTCAAATATTACGTTTTAAATTCATAGAAAGAGTCATTAATTCATCTCTATTTCCCCTCCAGGCTATGGGTTAAATAGAGAACTCTAGCCGAGGGTGGTATCCAGCCTAGGAGAAGGGCTATCCTGAATTCAAAACTGTGGATTAAACAACGCGAAACTACTCCAGCTTCTTTCCCAAGAAGGGAAAACTGGATCCTAGCCCGTCTTGGCAAAAAAAAAACAAAAAAAAAACAAAAAAAAAAAAAACAGAAATTGAAATCCGTTGAGAAAGAGATAAGAAACCGTTCTGATATCGCTCTCAGGAAGCTATGTCAATTCACAAAAAAGAAAAAGAAAATATATCTGTGGATAGTCATGAATGCTTTTATTCTGAATTGACATGGCATTGAAAGATTCAAATAACGTAAACGTTAAAATAGATCTGATCTAATCTAATCTGATCTAATCTAATCTAAGCTAATCTAATCTAATCTAAATCTAAATCTAAACTTATTTATAAATGGGACTTTTTGTGTGTGTGTGTGTGTGTGTGTGTGTGTGTGTGTGTGTGTGTGTTTCCGTTACCTATAGACTCGGAAACGGCTGAACCGATTTTCTTGAAAATTTACACAGTTGTACTATAAGCGTCTGCGAGTGTTCTTAGCTAGGTTCTGTGTCGATGTACCCCTGATAAATATCGAAAATCGATAATCGAAAAAATCGAGTTAAAGAAGGAGTGGTCCGATTTTAATCAAATTTGATACACTCATAGACAAAGACATAAGAAACGATATTCAGAAGTTTCAAACTTGCAGTTCTTACAATTTATTATATTGGTACATAAGTTCTTGTACAGAGCCAATCACTTTATGGAAGAAACAAACAAAGAGAACTTTTGCGCATATTATGCAACAAGGATCTAAATTCAGAGTTGTCCTCCTAAACTGGTTGTCAAACATGACTAAACAGCCCAGTCTATCCTATTATTTAACCCTTAGATATGGAGAGATGATAAGGAGAGATAAGTGAATGCATTAAACACGACTAGAATTCGAACTACGCTCTCTAATTTCTCATTGTGAACTGCAACTGCACATATATATATATATATATATATATATATATAACGGTCATGTCACGTTGGATACACCGGTTCCCGCTCGATCACCGAAGTTGAGCCTGGTCAGTACTTAGGTGGGTGACCACTTGGGAATACCAGGTGCTGTTAGCATTCACGGATGTGCGTTGGGGTGCGGTGGATGTCGGCTTGGAGGGGGAAATCGGTGAGCCGAGTTCCAATTTCAGTCGAGCACGCTGCATTCACTTGCGCACTGGTACCCTTGGGAAAGGTATTAATCCGTTCGTTCCCTCCAATTATGGGTTAAATAATTGAGGTCTGCTGTTCGTGCGATTTGTGGCAGTCATCTACACCAATTGTTTGTTATCAGCAGTTCCAAGAAGTGTGGATGGTACTACACAATGCCTTCACCACTATAAACAAATCTCTGTGTGGTTGTCTTGCTGGAAAAAGGTTGGACCCTCATACGTTGAACGCGACGGGAGAATCCATTCCATTATATATATATATATATTCCTTCATACTTTTCTTTATTTTCTTTCCAAATTTCTCTTCTTCCTTCCAAATCACACCGTTTTTTTTCGTCAGGATCATTCTCTTCTTCTTCTTTTTCCAGATACCTCCTTTTCTTTTTCTTCATGGTTACCTTCTTTTTCTCCTTTTTTTTTCTAAATTTCTCCTTTTCTTTTTATTTTGGTTACCTTCTTTTTTTCTCTTATTCTTCTTCTTTCTAGATTCCTCCTTTTCTTTTTCTTTATGGTCACCTTCTTCTTCTTTTTCTTTCCAAATTATTCCGGTTTTTTCTTAATGGTTACCTGCTTCTTCTTCTTTTTCTCCTTCTTCTTCTTTCCAAATTTCTCTATTTCTTTTTATTCGTGGTTACCTTCTTCTTCTTTCCAAACTCCACTGTTTTTTTCTTCAATTACCTTCTCTTCATCCTTCTTTTTTCTTCAGTTACTTCCTCCACCTCCTCATCCTTGTCCTTCTTCTTC
Organism: Ascarosepion bandense; assembly: GCA_037127315.1. Taxonomy (NCBI): domain Eukaryota; kingdom Metazoa; phylum Mollusca; class Cephalopoda; order Sepiida; family Sepiidae; genus Ascarosepion; species Ascarosepion bandense. The sequence goes on along the minus strand of JBBBDQ010001075.1, from coordinate 1,809,744 downwards.
TTCTTCTTCTTCTTTCCAAATTCCACTGTCTTTTTCTCGTAATTGTTACCTGCTACTTCGTTTTCTTTTTGAATTCCCCCTTTTCTTTTTCATTATGGTTATTTTCTTCTTCTTCTTCTTCTTCTTCTTCTTCTTCTTCTTCTTCTTCTTCTTCTTTCCAAACTCCTCCGTTTTTTTCTTCATTGTTACCTTCTTCTTTTGAAATTCCATCTTTTCTTTTTCTTCATGGTTACTTTCATTTCCTTCGTCTTCTTTGTAAATTCCTCTTTTTCTTTTTTCTTTATCGTTACCTAAATTTTCTCCTCCTTTCTCTTTTTCTAATTTTCTTTTCATCCTGTTTTCTTATCTTGTTCTTTCTTTCACTCGCTGTTTTTTTCTATACATCTTCCCCGTTCTCCTTCTTCTTCTTCTTCTTCTTCTTCTTCTTGTATCTATGTGGTACGTTTACGATGTTGACCTACCACGACCGCCAGTGAGTCGTAGAGTGAGTGAAAAAAAAAGTCTAGACAAGATTTTCGACTAAGAACGGTGTATGATCGCACATTGATTTTTTTTTTCTTCGACGTCACTACGAGACTCAAACTGCCCAATGTGTTTTGTCCTTTTTAAGCTGAAATATTGTAAGTTTCGCAAGTCGTCGCTAGCCAAATTAGAAGTCAAGTAGAGGGGGGACGACGTTTACCGCCGCCTTCCGCTACTGCGCGCACTTACACACACACACACACACACACACACACACACACTTATATATATATATATATATATATATATATATATATATATATATAGAGAGAGAGAGAGAGAGAGAGAGAGAGAAAGAGAGAGAGAGAGTGAGAGAGAGGCAGAAATAGAGACAGAGGGAGAAAGAGAGCGGGAGTCAAACAGAGAAATTGCGTGATTTTGGCAAGAATTATGGAAACCTAAATCCTGGAACAATATCTAATGCTTGAACACTAACTAAATAGCTTCCTAACCATCATATATATATATATATATATATATATATATATATGTCACATTTATGAATTAGTTGCTTTATGTTATCGGAAAAGTTGCCAAAATTCTTTCATATTATTTTTTTCGAATAATTTTCACTATATCCTTTTACAAGGATTGTGTTCTGCGCTTATTTACGCAATAGTTTTTTTTGTTTTTTTTTAATTACACCCTTCTCTCGTTTGCTGGAACAAATTTCAAGCCACTCAAGGTGACGTCATTTAAAAGGTCAAAATGAAATTTTATGTATATTTAAAAAGCAAAAGACAAACACTCTTCAAAATATCTTTCCCTATAGAGAAAGAGACCTTATTTAATGTTTGTTGCTTTACTCGTATTGAAACAGCCTCTGTGTCTTTCTTTTCACTGCGTCCAATATAAAGAAAATATCCTTGTTATCTTCTAAAATTTGTATTATAGCTAATATTATTTTCCTTGGAGGACCTGAAGGAGACTACCACCACCTTTAACTTAGTTGTTTTTCATTTTTATTTTTTTATTTTTTTTACTCTTTTTTCAGTGCAACCTTATCGATTCCACCCTAAACTTTCCAATTGACAAAAAAAAAAAAAAAAAAAAAAAAAAAAATTGGAAAAATTTCAGTATTTCAACAATTTTAGTGGGGGCTCAGTTTTTCATACAACATTATAGTAAATCGATCCTCCATTTTGGAACCACTCGCCGGTACGACATTACCACTACCTGTAAATTGGTCGATTATCATTTTTTTTTTTTTCACTTTTTTCAATGCAATCTTATCGATTAAACGCTAAACTTTCCGATTGACTAAAAAAAAAAAAATTTCAAAATTTCAAAATTTAAACAATTTTAGGTAAGAGCTCTGTTTTTCATACAACCTTATAATAAATCTATCCTGTGCAATTAACTTTTTTTTGCTTGCGCATATTCAACTATTTTTCTTTTTTTTTTTTATAAGCGTTTCACCCCGAGCAAGGCATGTCACTGCCACTACTGCGCAGGGGGCTACATAGAGTGGAAAAAGGATGATTAAATATAGGAAATGTCAGAGGGTGGGTGATAGGTGGGTAGGGATACCGAGAATGAGGGTTGGGTAGATGAGAGTGTTCTGAAAATAATTGGGAGTTAGTGTGATAGGAGGTGTCTATTGACCCTACATTTAAACACCTGGAAATTGTAGCTGTCGGGAAAGCAGACTTGTGGAAGAGAGTTCCACAGGCTGGAAGCGCGAGAAAAGAAGCTGTTGGAGTAGAAATTACGGTTACATCTTATATGTTTAAATGTAAAAGGGTGGGACCTATTTGCCAATCTAGTATCTCGTGTAAATTCGTGCTTAGGCGGCACTAGTGATCTAAGCTCATCGGAGCAGAAGCCATGAAAGTACTTGTAGAAGAGGCACAGGGAAGCCACATCACGCCGGTGAGAGAGTGGTTACAGCCGGTCTGCCAAGTCAGTATCAACCACGTTACAGATCTTCCTTTGTATTTTGTCAAGAAGCCCAAGGAGGAATCCTTTGCGAAATTTTTGAATAAAGCCATTCTTAGAGTTTCTAAGGAAGATACCATCGTAAGAACTAAAGAAAACTTGAAAAAACCGAAAACAAAAACAACAACTCGTCCCCCCCCCCAAAAAAAAAACATAACAAAGCGAGTGGTTCCAAAATGGAGGATCGATTTACTATAACGTTGTATGAGAAAGTGAGCCCCCTCTAAAATTGTTTACATTGTTTAAATATTCTAATTTTTCAAATTGTTTTTGATAATCGGAAACGTTATGTAATAACCAATAAAACTGCGCTGAAAAAAGTAAAAAACAATGAAAAACAACAAATTTAAAGGTGGTTGTATTTTTCTTCAGGTCTGCCCTTTTCTTATTTTCATGTCTATCTTTTTCCAATTGGATGAATTGCAATAAATTTTGACAAATGATAAGTCAACCTTATTGAGTCAAATGTACGGCCAATGTAAGAATTGGATGCTGTTTGTTAGTGTTGGAGATACAATCTCCCAAAGGACTTTTTTTTTAATCATATCACCCCGAGCAAAACGATAACGCCACTGATGTGCAGGGGGCTACGTAAGGGTAAAAAGAATGGAAAAGAGAAAGCCGGAAACCACATCCTAAACAGGGAACAAGGGATGAGCCTTTTCACCTGTTCAATAGACGTGGGTGGAGTGTGAACCGAGCGATAGTTTAGTCTATCTACGCCAATTGAAAAAATAAATAAATAAATAAAAGAAAAGAGTGAAAAGATTGGAAAAGAGAAAACCGGAAACTGCATCCTAAACAGGAAACAAGGGATGAGCCTCTTCACCTGTTCAAAAGATGAGAGTGGAGTGTGAACCGGGCGATAGTTTAGTCTATCTACGCCAATTGAAAAAAAATAAAAGAGAGTGAAAAGATTGGAAAAGGGTAAACCGGAAACCGCATCCTAAACAGGAAACAAGGGATGAGCCTCGTCACTTGTTCAAATTCTTAAACATTCTGAAATGCTCGCGTTTGATGGTACAAATTTCATATCAATCGAGTTAACGTCATTTAAAAGGTCAAACTGAAAGGAAGAGGTTTATTAAAAAAAATATCTAATTAACCTAAAATATCAATTAGATATAAATAGAAAGTCCAATGAATATTATCCAGAGCAATTTTTTCGTGCTAAACTATTTTTTATGAATATATTCTGAGTTAAATTAAAATATTTTATTTTACGGATTTGATGAATCAGCATGTATTTTTACAAGTGCCGAAATAGATTCTGGATTTCTCTTTTAGAAATGTCAGATTAAATAAACTGCAAACATTATGTCTGCTTATTTTTAATAATATTCGTTCGTACTCACGGATAATCTTTTGTGTATTATAATTGAAAAATATAAGAAATACGCTGTAACTTTTACAGTTGATTTTATCTATTTCCCAAGTACTTTCAATCCTCTTCCGATATCATCTTCAGGGGTGTAAATGGTGGTAACAAAAAAAAATAACTGCAAAAAATGTTGCTAAAAATTAGTGTAAATTTTTGTTTTTACTTCAAATGTAACAGTTGAACGTGAAAATTATCCACTATGGATTTTTTTTAATGTTGTAACGTCATAGTCATTAGTCATGCACGTATTAAATCATTAAAATAACTCTTCTTTTTAGAAACATTTTAGAACATTACTACAGTAATCATAGCTGATTCTATTAATTGACGGCTTAGGTTTTTTTATGAATATTCATTGCCTCGAGGATCTGTAGTTTGCAATTGTTCTTTTTTTCGTGTAGCATAATTGTGTTGTCGAACATGTTTTTTTATATTGTGGATGTAGACAGAAAATTTGTAGTAGATATCTCGAAAATAATTTCTGATCATTCGTTCATTTCGGTAATTAACTGGTAAAACTTCCATCTACCTTCTTAAGAAGAAGGGAAAAGGCAGTCTCACCAGTTAATTATATTTTTCTTACGTATTAGTTAAACGATTTTGGCCTGCCTTAAAATTGAACTTAGAATTTTGTCGGAAGTCTTTAGTCGCATGAGATTTTATCTTGATAAGAGTGTTGTCGGTATCTTTGACAGTTTGAATCAGTACATCATATAGACAACAAGATTGATTGATTGATCTATCTATCTATCTATCTATCTATCTATCTATCTCAGTGTAGTCATTATGTATCTATAGATCTATCTATCTCAGTCATTTATATCTATCTATCTATCTATCTATCTATCTATCTATCTATCTATCTATCTATCTCAGTCTGTTCATATATACCTGCCTGAGATAGATAGATAGATAGATAGATAGATAGATAGATAGATAGATACTCACTCCATTCATATAAATCTGCCTAAGATAGGTAGATAGATAAATCATTAACAGTTTGAGATAGATAGATAGATAGATAGATAGATAGATAGATAGATAGATAGATAGATAGATAGATAGATTATCTCACTCCATTCATATAAATCTGCCTAAGATAGGTAGATAGATAAATCATTAACAGTTTGAGATAGATAGATAGATAGATAGATAGATAGATAGATAGATAGATAGATAGATAGATAGATTATCTCACTCCATTCATATATATCTGCCTGGGATAGGTATATAGATAGATAAATAAATAACAGTTTGAGATAGATAGATAGATAGATAGATAGATAGATAGATAGATAGATAGATAGATAGATAGATAGATAGATAGATAGATATGAACAAACTGAGATGGATAGATATTATAACTGAAGAAGAATAAATACGTGTCGATAATCTTAGGATGAGTCATCAGTCCAAGTGTTGTTCAGACAACTGAACTTTTTCTTCGTGTTGCTTTTGTTATAACCACAATGTTTCGACCGATGAATTTTATAGCTTTCTCGCGTGTCGTTAGCAGGGATGGAGAATATTTTTCTCCAAAATTAGTTGATAAATGATATTCTCTGTTTGGCTTTTTTTTGCCGGAAATGAACCGAAATTGACACTACATTCGCTATCATTTCTTTTCCATAGTTATTTTGTTTTATAGGAAAGACACTACTCGCTTTATATTAAGACATTTATACCTGAAAACGAATGGTTTCAGTTGTCCAAACAACCAATGACATAAGGTTTAAGTTTAATTTTGTTCAGCCCAAAATGCCAAATACAGTTGGGAGATACTAAAATCAGGCATGGACAAAAATTTAAACACCTGGGAAGTGTTCTAACAGAAGACGGAAAGAACGACACAGCGATCCGTAGGCGAATTGGCATGGTGATGGAAGCGTTCCAGAAGCTGAGTAAAGTATTAAGACACAGGAAACTTTCACTAGAAACAATGAAGAGAGTATTGGATTGCTATCAAAGATGAAGCAAAAACTTGAAGTAACTGAAATGTGGTTCTACAGAAGGATGCTGCGGATATCGTGGACCGAGAATGTGAGCAATGATGAGATTTTTGGAAAACTGAAAGGATATTAATATTGAACATCAGGAAGAGACAACTAAAGTTCCTGGGACCTGAAATGAGGAAGGAAGGCTTGGAGAACCTGATGCTAACAGGGCAGATAGAGGGAAAAAAAGACAGAGGAAAACAGCGGATAACATATTTGAAAGGTCTGATCAGGTGGATGACAGAACGGGGGTTGCGTGGTTTTACAGGAGAAAGCGTGCTCAGAGCCACCAGCGATAGGGAGACTTTGAAGGCTGTGATCGCTTACGTCCTGAAAGGACAAGGCACATAGAAGAAGAAGAAGAAGAAGAAGAAGAAGAAGAAGAAGAAGAAGAAAGAGGTGGAGAAGAAGAACTTAAGGATGCCTCAATTTTCGTGTTGAATATATATTGGGAAAAAATTTCAATAAAAAGGCGGGCACAAAGTTAGACATGTCTAATTTTCGTTCGTATTTTTCTTAAAATCTTCTTTGGGCTTCTGCAGATAAATTCTAAGAATATCACAGACGAGACACCGTCTGTGATATTCTTAGAATTTATCTGCAGAAACCCATCTGTTGTTTCAAGTCTTTTATTCAACTTCGAAGGAATTGTCTCGTATTCACTACGATTTTCTTTGTTTCCAATCACATTTTTTGTCTCTTAATATTGTAGGAGGATTTGAAATAATTAGATAATTCATCGAGTTTTATTAGACCTCAACAGAATGCAGAAATCACTGGACGGCGGATTCATCCTATATTTGCGACTCATCAGCAGTTATATGACGTCTGCTTAATAACGCAACTGTCTGGGTTTCAATTCCTTGTAGTGGTTGCGCACTGTTGATGAGTCCCAAATATAGAACGAAACGGTCGTCCAGTGATTTCTACATTCTGTTGAGGTTTAATAAAAACTTGATGAATTATCTAGTTATTTCAAATCCTCCTACAGTTTCTGTTTATATCGTTGCTTAAACCAGGTTGTAAAGATCCGGAGTGAGTGACTTGGGTTGAGTAGTCGTAGCTCTGGGAGGTACAATCCATGGTTAAAGGAACTTGGATGAGTTTCTCCTAGGAATATGTGAATGAGCGGCGCTATATCGTGTTTAGTTAGGTACCTCTTCGTCACCGGGGCTCGTGGTACAGTCGATATGACGTCTGCTTAATAACGCAACTATCTGGGTTTCAATTCCTGGGAGTGGATTCGCACTGCTGATGAGTCCCAAATATTGGACGAAACGACTGTCCAGCGCTTTGTGCATTCTGTAGAGGTCTAATAAAGACCCTATGAATTATCTAAATATATACGTATATATTTAAATTTGTTGTTTAATCAAAATTAATTCATTTTTAATTAAAAAAAGAATTAATTATATTAGGCTCTACTATATTTGTTGTATTGAGCAATGAGCACGTTTATAAAAAAAGTAAATGCCGGAGAACTGGTAATTCTAAAACTGTTGGATCTCTTCACTTATATATATATATATATATATATATATATATATATATATATATATATATAAAAGGGTGATCAAGATCCACAGAATTCACTTGCTCAAAGCCTTTTTAAACCAATGAGTGGTTGTATATAAATATTTATGAACGGGTTTGGCACCATGCCTCATATCCGTATGAAAGTCTCAATCTGATCAGTTTATGTAAAAAAAATGGCTCGAGTTTTCAGGTTGATGTTTTGGCTGTGTAGCAATCGGCGGTTTTGTGTGAAACTAACCCCTTGTGCAGCCTTTTCTGTGATCAATTTCCTTTATTTGTGTACTAAAAATCTGGCGATAAAACGTCTCCTTGTCAAACGTCCATACCAAGAATATTATTGCCACATATGCTTCGATGCCCCTGCTGTCTGCCTTGAGCACCTTGATAAATTCCAAAAAAGAATAATGTCATATTATCAGTCCTGATCTGACAGCCTGGCTTTAGTCAATAAAGTTGCCTTGTATAAAGCTATATAAACTTATATAAAAGAGGGATTGCTGCCCACAAACACACTTTATGTACAGAAAATAAAACACTTATACGAACACAAGAAAAATTAAATAAAAAGCATAATTACTTGTTCGGTTGTTTTCCATGAAGCTCGTACGAATGTGGGTGTCTTCCAGGTCTTTGTCCTTTGTGCTACTTTCTTTTAAATTTTCATTAACGACCTTCCAGCTGCTGGAATCAGTGATATTATCAGTGATGATCTGACAGCTCGGCTACAGTCACTTTCCTACCATCATAAAGTAGCCTTCCTCTGTCTTCTTTCAATAATTTCATACTAATTATTTGGAGGAACACTTCACTATGGCGCACAGACTTTTTGAATTTAAGCGCATTACTAGACTGGTGCCGTGATCTCATAAATTTACAGTTGAGCTGAAAAGATAACCGCAAATTCTATGCTGACATTTCCTTTTCTCACACTTCTCGCTTGAGGAACTCTCTTCCGTCTCCTTGCTTTTCTGCCAACTTTAATCTGCAAAAATTTAAACTCAATGTCAATCGCTGTTTACTGTCTTCCCGATTACTATTTTATTTCCCTGCTCATTATTAATTCTTGGGCTCCTAATTCTTCAACACCCAGTATACATTTCGGTCTTAGTGGCTTTAATTCTTGCTTGGAGTGAATTCGAATAAAAACAAAACCCGCGATATTGAACGAAACTACCCCTAGCACAGCATGGTATAAAATTACATGTCTTATTTCTCGTTGGCATTTGTGGTCGGTGTTTCGAGCCGAGATGAAACTATTATTTTTTTGCTTATTTCTTCAACAGGGAAGCAGTTTCTCTCGATTTAGATATCCGCAATACAATCTTCCTTCTTCTCCCTCGCAGGTCCTGGGTATGACAGTAAACTGCATCCGGCAGCAAGGCCTCTGATTAGGAGGTTGTGAGGAGCATGGAACCACCTCTTAATTGCTATTGTCCCCAGGTCCACCTTGACCCAGAGTGGTAGCACCTGTTAGGGTCCCATCTATGGGCAAATAGTTAACCTCTAAACTGGGGTAAAAACATAATGAAACTATAAATATAGACGTTTATAGAAATATATATATATACTTTTATAGAAATATTTACATAAAAATAGACTTTTATAGAAAAATATACATTTTTGAAAGAAAAATATAACCGACAATATATTATTGAAGGGAAAAAAATTATTACCATATCAGATTTTTGAAGGAAAAAAATTATTACCAGTAATACATTTTTGAATACAAAACTAGAAGACATCTTCAGTTTCTAAAATAATAAAAATAAATATTTTCATCAAAATCTGACTAAATCTTCTCACTATAACTGAACATTAAAAAAATACCTTAAAATCCTATCTTTTTGGCATTAAATAACCTACAGAGGTTGATATGCCGTTAAATAAAACTCAAGCTCAAACTCTCCCTCCCAATGTCACCCTATCTGACGTTTTGCTCGGCGAAGAAAAAAGTTATCTAAATATCGATACCAAAGTCATTGTGCAGGTTGACTGTTCTCTGGCGAATGTCTGAGAATTGAATAAAGTTTGAGAAAACCGTCGAAAAAAATGGCCATTAAGAAGATTCAGAGAGTCTGTTTCAACCGGATACTGGTCGCGAGCCTTCCGGTTTCAGTTGGCAATAGTTTTCTAAGACATTTGAGTCTCTTCCATCGTCTGACATATTTTATTTTTTATTTTTAAGAGGGTGATCTTTTAAAATAAGAGTCTGAGCCTCAACTGAACGGTAAGATGTTTAATTTTTTTAAATTTTTTTTTAGTAACCTATTTTATGAAACTTTTAAATATATTTACATATTTAGGCTACATTCAGCTAAATTTATTCATTGAACTTGACTGATATTAGCATTGTCGGTCAGTTGGGTGCCATACGTGATACACACTTTGGGCGATCATGTCTCGAAAGAGACATGACTCACTAGGCAGAAGATTTTCCCGCAGTAGGTTGCCATTGCTTTATGTGGTAGACTGGTTGCCAGCCAAGGCTATAGAACCCAATCTGTCCTATTATATAATCCATAATTGGAGGGAAGAGACGGATTAATACCATACCCGATGGTATTTGTGCGTAAGTGAATGCAAGGAATTCAGCTGGAATTCGAACTCGGCTCCCTGATTTGTCGTTCTGAGTTGAGATTCACTGCACCACAATGCACATCCCATTGTACATTGCCATAATTGATCTTGGTATTGAAGTGGTTTCCACGTGCGTCCTCCAGTGTGATTTTATTGATTCAATAACCTCAGTTAGTCGTTGACTAGTCAAGAGTTCCTCCACCCTTTACTGGTTATATTGATTTCTCATACGGTGTTACTAAATGACATCTTTATTCTGATCAATGTTGCAGGGAACCCACTTTAGTCACCGATTAACCGACTAAACATTTCACACACACACACACACACACACACACACACGCACGCGCGCGCGCGCGCGCGCGTCAAAGTTTTAACATCCTTTTTTATAACACCCACACACACATATATATTTGTTTGAACATTATTTTTAATTGATACTCGTATTTGAGCAGATGTTCTGTTTTTAATCAAATAGTATATTTTCGATAAATTTTGTGACGAAAATGTGTGTCATTCGGCAGGATTCGAACTTGTGACCCCTATCAATATAGGAGAAGCCACAAATTGATCTGGTGCGTATTAGACCACTCGCCCACGAATGATTTCACAGTCTAATCGAATTTAAATCAAGCCTTATATAACACAATTTTCGATTCTACGTAAATAATCATTTCTGCTCTGAAATGTATTGAAATGTCAGCAAATGTAAACATACAATATTACGGAAAATCCTGAAGATTAACGAAATGGTTTTAACCACCTACATATTTAATTTATTTGTTTGAACATTATTTTTAATCGGTACTCGTATTTGAGTAGATATTCTGTTTTTAATCAAACAGTATATTTATATATTTATTTCTACCGACCTGATTATTTACGATAAATTTTGTTACGAAAATGTGTGTCAATTGATCTGACATGTTTTAGACCGCTCGACCACGAACAATTTCACAGTCCAAACGAAGTTAAAACAAGCCTTATAAATACAAATTTCCGATTTTCTCGTAATATTAATCTCTGGTCTTTCCGTAACATTGTCTGTTTACATTTGTTTACATTTAGATCAGCTTTCAGATTTCAGATTTGTAATGAAGTTAGCAATAACAATTCTGCTACGGCCAGTTTAATTCGCAATGGCTCATTGCGAAAGACCACGTCTTTGAGGTTCAACAATCCTGACATGTTTGAATTTTGTTACCCTTAGCCATTTTAAAATCTGAATTGTAATGCTAGAAATGAGCTTAGATGTCTACGGCCCTGAAGCTATGAGCACACTGACTAGTTCTATAATTTTTGTCCAGTAATTTTTTTCATACATGGTCTTATCTTTATGACCAAAGATCTTTTTCAAGGTTTGTTTAAATTAATTAGCTGTTTGTTTAAATCAATTAAAAGCTTAAAAAGTTAATTTGTTTGTTGGTAAACTACATTTTCTAATTAAATGTAAATGTTTCGCAAATATATTTCGATTAAAGTAACAGTATTTGTATTTTTTAAAACCCTTTTGTACCTAGTGTGTTTACTTTTCTGTCACAACTGCATAAAAGCAACTATGCCGAAAAACAGGCATGGAATTCCATCGTCGGTTTAATCACAATAAAAAGATCATCAAAGATACCAGCATTTTACCTGTTGCTGCACATTTTAACCAAACTTTTCATAGCACTGGTGACATCAGATGCGTGATTTTAGCGTCTTCATATAGCAGCTGACAAGAACAATGTAGATCGGAGTAGAAATATATTTTTAAAATAAAATCATACATTAAACTATTAAAAAGGGATATGGGTTTACACAGAGGCTCATTTCTTGGGAAGAGTAAATCCCTCTGCCTCTTTTCTTCCTCGTCTTGTTTAAAAAAAGACAGGCGTGTCCGAAAATTCTGACTTTAAAATTTTTCTCTTTAATTTAGTCAAAGGGCTAATAAATAAATAAAAAAGATCATTAAATTTATTGCCGGTATTGTTATCACTTTTTGTCACTCAAATTTCATTAAGTAGCTTATTATATATATATATATATATATATATATATATATATATATATATATATATATATATACACTAGAGTGGCTACTGTTTTTCAAAGTCTACCTTTCTTCTAGAGTGCTCAATCAGGTTGTGAGAGCGTAGTAGAGTCGCCGACTGACGCCAAATCGGTCGGGTTTCGAGCCTGGGTTTTGTTGCAATCGGTGTCTAACCGTACTGATGAGCTGTGATACAGCGAAACAGATCTGTCTGCGGATGACAATAATATATATATATGCTATTCTAAATGACATTTTGTATCGAATAATTTCAATGATCGACTATTCCAAGTTACCAATAATCCTTCGTAGACAAGGAGGAAATTCCGTCAAATATTTGAACCTTCGTCCATCAGGGAGGAAGGAAGCTACCGTTAAGCCCGGCACACCTTAACCGACTAGGCCACTCAGTGAAGTCGGTTAGTCAAATCCAAATTTAGCGTCTTCAAGCAAATTTTTTGAAAGATTTTCTTTTTATCTTTCTTTTTTTTCTTTAGTTTTACCACATAATTTCTCAGGCCAGTCGGCTGGGGCTTCAGAATTTACCAGCTGCACCTCAGCAGATAGACTAAATTTGGGTTCTGGGTTTAACGATATACTGCATCTGGCATCAAGACCTCTAACTGGGAAGTTTTGAGGAGCGTAGACACACCACTTAATTGGTATTGTTTTCGGTTCTGATCCGGGGCGGTAGCACCTGTTAGGGTCGCAGTTATAGGCTGTGATTCCAACTGGAGTCAAAACACTATGAAAGTATAAAAATAGATTTTTATAGTGAAAATTCCAGCAATACCTTTTTGGGAGAAGAAAGTATTACAAGCAATGCATTTTTGAAGAAACAAATATTAACACCAATATTTTTAAGAATATATATATATATATATATATTACGCTCTCACACCCTGATTGAGCACTCTGGAAGAATGGTAAACCTTGAAAAACAGTAGCTACTCTGGCTTGTACGCATCGCTCATTCAGTAATGCATTAGAGCACTCTGGCTACTGAGCGAGTATAATGACAATATACACGCTAAAAAGTCTGCCTCCTTCTACCGAACGCTCATAGTCCAGAGGTAGAATCGCCGACTGACACCAATTCGCTTGGGTTTCAATCCTGGATTAAAAGCAATCGTAGTCTAACCGTACTGATGAGCTGTGATACAGCGAAACAGATCTGTCTGCGGATGACTATATATATATCAGTAACACATCTGACTCTCGACGAAAACCTCTTTACAAAAATACGTCAATGAAACCTGATCTACCATCTGATTTATTACAAAGAATACATATTCTATTCATATGAAGCTATTGTAAAAAAATCTTGTTAGTATTAAATAACCAATTGTGGTTGATATATCATAAAATAAAAATAAACAAATAAATAAATAAACGTCCTGGGCATGACGATAAACTGCATCCGGTAGCAAGGCCTTTGATTGGAAGTTTGTGAGGTGCATAGAACCACCTCTTAATTGCTGTTGTTCTCAGGTCCACCCTGACCCGAAGTGGTAGCACCGGTTAGGGTTCCAGCTATGGCAAATTAACCTCCAAACTAGTGTCAAAATGCTATGAAAATATAAAAATTGCTTTTATAGAAAACTATACATTTTTGAAGGAAAAATATTACTAACAAAACATTTTTGAAAAAAACATTACTACCATAGCACATTTTTGAAGAAAAAAATATTCTCAGCAAAATATTTTTGAATACGAAACAAAAAGACATTTTCAGTTTTCTAAAATAAAAAAGAATAATAACAAAATTTTCATTAAAATCTGACTAAATCAACTTTTCACTATAACCGAACATTAAAAAAAAAAACAACCTTAAAACCCCACCTTTTTGGCATTAAATAACCCATAGAGGTTGATTTGCCGTTAAACAAATCTCAAACTCAGGTCCATTTACACAAAATAGACTTTTATAGAAATATATACATAAAAATAAACTATTATAGGAAAAATATACATTTTTGAAGGAAAAATATTACGAACTGTACATTTTTGTAGGAAAAATATGACAAACAAGACATTTATGAAGGAAAAAAATGAAAATTTTTTGCCATAATGAATTTTTGAAAAAAAAAAAAAATTACCAGCAATACATTTTTGAATAGAAAACTAGAAGACATCTTCGGTTTTCTGAAGAAAAAAAATCATTAAAATCTGACTAAATCAACCTTCTCACTATAACCAAACATTAAAAAAAAAATTTAAAACCCCACTTTTTTGGCATTAAATAATCCACAGAGGTTGATATGCCGTTAAACAAAAGTCACACTCAAAATAAATAAACGAAACATAATTTGTAATATTCAGACTCTTGGACTTTCTGCCTTCGGTGGAAAGGAACCCAGACGAGGACTGAAGGGTAAAATCTCGTCGAGGGAAAAGCAACCAAGAATTTTTGTCCGGCTTTAAGAGCTCGGTTTTACCAACGTTAATTGGCCTTGTGCCGCATCTACATCGGGCTTCTGTCCACCTGAGGAGGTCATAAATAATTCAGAGTGTCATTGACATTCGCAGGGAATCAACTGCGTGCGTCAATCGTTCACTTTGTCGGATTCTCTGCCTTCAGGCGGAAACTAACCCAGACAAGCTATAACCAGCTTTGACAAGTTATGACCAGCTGAGACAAACTTACTACCCAGTTACCGCAAATGCGGGGGCTGGGTTATCTTTGACCAGTGGTCTGAGCGTACGCGCTCAGATTTCCGACGTTAAAAACCAACCTTGCGTCATACATCACTCCAGTGGTGGGATCAGGGTAAATCAACTCTCTGCCTTTGGGCAGACAGGAATCCAGACAAGGCTCCGCCGAAGGGTAAAGTCTTGTCTTTTGAAAAGCAGGCAAGAATTTTTGTTTGTGATTTCAGGCTTGATTTTAACCACGTTAATTGGTCTTGTGCCGCATCTACCTTGGATTTCTGCCTACGTGGGGAGGTCGTAATTAGAGACTCTAAAATCAAGCAGGTACAGAAATTTAAATACCTAGGAAGTGTTCCAGCAGAAGACGGAAAGTGCAACGCAGAGATCCGGAGGCGAATTGGCATGGCGAAAGAAGCATTCCAGAAGTTGAGTAAAGTATTAAGAAACAGGAAAATTTCACTAGAAACAAAGAGGGGAGTACTGGATTGCTATGTGATGTCAGTTCTTCAATATAGCAGTGAATGTTGGACAATATCTTCGAAGATGAAGGAAAAACTTCAAGCAGCTGAAATGCGAGTCTACAGAAGGATGCTGCGGATATCATGGATCGAGCATGTGAGCAATGATGAGATTTTGGAAAGGATGGAAACGAAAATGAAATTAATACTGAGCATCAGGAAGAGACAGCTAAAGTTCCTGGGACATGCAATGAGGAAGGAGGGCTTGGAGAACCTGATACTAACAGGCCAGATAGAGTGGAAATGTGACGGGAAAGCAGCGGATAACATATTTGAAAGGCCTGATCAGGTGGATGACGGAACGAGGGTTGCATGGTGCAACAGGAGAAAGCGTGCTAGGAACCACCAGAGACAGGGAGATGTGGAAAGCCATGATCGCCTATGTCCTGAAAGGACATGGCGCTTAAAAGAAAGAAGAAGAAGATTATCAGATTGTGCTCTCTTAACCTCTCCTCTTTTCTAATTATTGTTCTGTCTTATCTGTGTTTGTCTTGTTTGTACTTAATATCCATTAGCACGGATATTGTGCTGTAGATACTTCAGCACACATCATCTGGTATCATGCCGCTACCTCGGCGATACAACATTTTTAATTTTCTTAATCGACATGTTTATTTTATTTGTGACATCAATAATATATCAGTTCTTACATCTAACCATCTAAACTGTAAAATAATCAAATCTTGCCACCAATCAGTCAGTTAAGTGCCAAATGATCATGTATCAAAAGAGATTGGGAATAGGATTTTCCCGCAGTAGGTTGCCATTACTTTCTGCGGTATATTGGCTGCCAACTAAGGCTATAGAGCTCAATCTGCATTGCTATTTAACCCATAGCTGGAGAGAGAAACGACGGAATAATTGCTGTTGTCACCAGATCCACTTTGACCCGGGGTGGTAGCACCTGTTAAAGTCCCAGCTGCAGGCAAATAGTTAACCCCCAATTTGGAGTCAAAACAGTATGAAAGTATAAAAATAGATTTTTATAGTGAAAACTCCAGCAATAAATAATACCTTTCCAAAGGGTATTTGCATGTAAGTGATAGCAATTCATAATTTCTCGTTCCGAGACGATGTCCACTGCATCACAACGCACATCTAATCTAGTCAGTCAGTTAACTGCCATGCGTGATACACGCTTTGGGCGATCATGTCTCGAAAGAGACATGACTGACCAGACAGAAGATTATCCCGCAGTAGATTGCCATTTTTTTCTGCGGTAGACTGATTGCCGACCAAAACTATGAAACCCAATCTGTCCTATTTTCTAACCCATAAATGGAGGGAAGTGACGGATTATTACTTTTCCCAAGGGTATTAGTGCGCAAGTGAATGCAAGGAATTCAACTGGAATTCGAGCTCAGCTCCCCGATTTATCATTCGGATATCCACTATACCACAGCGCACATCTTATCTCGTACATCGCTTAAATTTCTCGGACAAAATACGGAAAGAAGGTTTGGAGAGTTTAATACTCACAGAACATATCAATGCCTGGAAGGACTGAAAGATATATCGAATATTCTACCTGAGTAAAGTGGAAATGGATGGCAGCATCTGGAGAGTGAGGTATAGTTAAAAGAAAGACGTTGCTAAGACCTCCAAATGATAAGAAGCTGTGGAGAGCTATGGTCACCCTCGGTATATAGAAGGACAAAATGAATGACGTCCAGTGAAATGGAGAAATGATTTGTGTTGGAACTGATTTGAGACTAACATACATTTTTACTATCTTATTGAGGACACGAACCAGTGATCTTGAACTTTTGGAAGTATAGCATTTGTATAGTTTGCCTAAAGCAAATGAAGAAAGGGTCAAAAAGTGTAAAGAGGAATGTTGCAAAAAAGAAAAAAAAAAGCTTGCCTAAGGTTATCCCAGTGGTGCAGCTTAGCGCTTATTAAAATGTTGGAAATATATTGTGTATGCAGAAAACGGGAAGAGAATATAGACAAAAAAATAGGCAACTTGAGAAAGAAGGGGAAAATGGGAGAGAGCGATTTTTTCCGAAAGAGAGCAGAGGGGGGCAAGAGAGAGAGAGAGTGAGAGAGAGAGAGAAGGGGAAACAATTTTAAAGATGAAAGTAAAGAAAGAAGAATAAAAAAAAAAGAAATTAAATGAAAAAAATAATAAAATATTTGAAGACATAAAAGAGGGGGGACAAAATTCACAATAAAAAATTGATTGACTAATTTATCTGTTTAATTGCACATCAACACTTTATGGGTCATTTAATACCGAAATTAAAATTTCTTGGCAGCTTCAATGCAATAAAAATAGGATATGTTATTCTGCTTTCACAATTGATTACATGGTAGATAACACTCAGCTTTTGGGTATATACATGTTTGAGTTTGAGTTTACGTTTGAGTTTTGTTTTTCCCGAGAACACTAACCATATGCATATAGTCAGTCAGTTAAGTGCCATACGTGATACACGCTTGGGCGATCATGTCTCGAAAGAGACATAACTGACTGGGCAGAAGTTTATCCCACAGTAGGTTGCCATTGCTTTCTGCATTAAACTGGTTGCCGACCAATCTGTCCTGCTATTTAACCCATAACTGGAAGGAAGAGACGGATTAATACCTTTCCCAAGGGTATTTGCGCGTAAGTGAATACAATGGATTCAACTGGAATTCGAACTCGGCTCCCTGGCTTCTCGTTCCGATCCGATCAGATATCCACTGTACCACAACGCACATAGTACTCAGCGCAAATGACGCCATTTTAATTACAATTTAATTAAATTTTCTTACCTAAATAATATGTTTTTCAGTTCTTATTAATGTTAACTCAAAGTACAAAGTTTGAAGTGCCTGCATGTAAAATATTTCAAATAAAGATTTATATTTAGTATTTTTTTGATATTTTCAAATCGGGTATGATATGCCCATTGTTAGTAGTGGTGTAACTTTAATGGTTAGTGTTCCAGGCTTAATGGCATATGAACATCTGTGGGTTATTTAATGTCAAAAAGGTGTGGTTTTAAGGTATTTTTTTAAATGTTCGGTTATAGCGAGAAGGTTGATTTAGTCAGATTATAATAATATTTTTTAAATTTTATTTTAGAAAACTGAAAATGTCTTCTACTTTTGAATTCAAAAATGTATAGCACGTAATAATTTTTTCCTTCAAAAATGTATTATGACAATGATTTTTTTTTTCTTCAAAAATGTGTTTTGGTAATAATTTTTTCCTTCAAAAATGTATTGTTGGTAATATTTTTCCTCCAAAAATATATATTTTTCTATAAAAGTCTATTTTTATACTTTCATAGTGTTTTGATTTCCATTTGGGGGTTAACTATTAGCCAATAGCTGGGACCCTAACAGGTGCTACCACTTCGAATCAGAGTGGACCTGAGGACAACAGCAATTAAGAGGTGGTTCCATGCTCTTCACAACCTTCCAATCAGAGGCGTTGCTGCCAGATGCAGTTTATCGTCATACCTAGGACCACATATACATGTTTGTGTAGATATAATAACTAGAGGCGTTTCAACATCTTATGAGTCATTTAATGCCAAATTTTAATTTTCTTTGGAGCTTTGAAGTAATAAAAATATTTTATTCTGCTTTCACAACTTTTTTGTATATTTTTGATTGGGTATAATTACTTGAGTCAGTGATATTTGTGTTTTATTTGTCTATACTTCTGAGATGAGGTTGTATTTACACTATTTACATTATTCGGACTATTGTCCTCGTTTCTGCTTCCATGTTTGCGACGTTTCGGCCGTTGTACGCTCTGGCCTTTTTCAGGTCATAGGAATTTCGAACCTATCCTTTTATTCCGATCACTGGGTTATATCATTCTCCTTCCATGTGCGAAGCCACTTCTGGTGGCTATGAGTTATCTCCCTTTAACTTAACTCTCTAAATTATTTGTTCACCTTGCCTGGTATTGAACTAACAACTCTTTGAGTCAAGTCACTGAAACTAACCAACGTCTGTATCCAGTAGGCCATGTGTCCTTGAGGAATGAGTATGATATACCACAGTGATTGAAATTCAAAGCATATATACTTCTTCTTCTTCTATGTGCCCTGTCCCTTCAGGACGTAGGCGATCATGGATCTCCACGTCTCCCTATCCCTTGTGGCTCTTAGTATGTTTGCTCCTGTTGCTCCTGGCAACCCCCGTTCCGTCATCCACCTGATCAGGCCCTGCAAATATGTTATCCGCTGCCTTCCTCTGTCTCTCCTTCCTTCTATCTGACCAGTCAGTATCAGGTTCTCCAGGCTTTCCTTCCTCATTGCATGTCCCAGGAACTTCAGTTGTCTCTTCCTGATGCTCAGCATCAATTTCCTTTTGTTGCCATTCTTTCTAACACTTCGTCGTTGCTTGTATGCTCAGTCCACGATATCCGTAGCATCCTTCTGTAGAACCACATTTCGGCCGCTTCCAGTTTTGTCCTCATTTTCGATGATATTGTCCCGCATTCACAGCCGTACTGAAGAACTGACATCACGTAGCAGTCTAGCACTCTTTTCTTCGTTTCTATTGAGATCTTCCTGTGTGTTAGTATTTTGCTCATCTTCTGGAACGCGTCCTTTGCCATGCCAATTCGCCTTCGGATCTCCGTGTCGCACTTTCCATCTCCTGTTAGGACACTTCCTAGGTACTTAAATTCTTGGACTTGTTTGATTCTGTTATCCCCCACCTGTATTTGGCATTTTGGGTTGTATCTTTTGCTGATGACCATGCACTCAGTTTTCTTAAAGTTTATTTGTAGTCCCATCTTGTCACTCTCCACTGCTACTTTCTGTATGAGATCTTGCAGTTTCCTTTCCGTGTCCGCAATCAGTACTGTATCGTCCGCGTATCTTATGTTGTTCAGGTTGTGGCCTCCAATAATAAATCCTGGTGTGTCATCTAGGGTCCTCAAAATATTCTCGCTGTATAGGTTGAACAAATCCGGTGAAAAGACACAGCCTTGTCTTACGCCTTTTTCTATCTTTGTGTATCTACTGAGATCGTTACCTGTCCGTATGCAGGCCGTTTGCTGCCAGTAGAGATTCTTGATTATTCTTATATCTTTGCCGAAAATGTCGAGGTTTCCTATCATTTCCATCAATTCTTTGTGTCGTATTTTGTCGAATGCTTTCGCGTAATCAATGAAGCATAGGTACAAGGCATATATACTAGTACACTCATACTAGAAAAAATACTTCAGAGATGGGATGAGGATATTGTTTATCTCTTCCACGACAAGAGAGAGCAACCAACAATACACAAAAATACGGATAGACCAGAAATATTAAAAAACCGAAGTGGAAGCGGCATCAGCAAAATTGGACATTCATGAAGCAGAAAAACCCGATGGGATTGTAATAGAGATGTTAACGGCCTTAGAAGACTTTGGCATAGACTCAGAAAATAATAAACGGAATCTACAACAGCGGCAATATACCGGAGGACCTAAGCGGATCAATTTTCATAGCACTACCCAAGAAGCCAGGTGCAAAGGAATGTACACTCCACCGAACAATCAGCTTAATGAGCCACATAACAACACTCATCATCCGGATGCTGATGAACATAGCACGCAGCAGAATTGTCCCAAAGATAAGACAAGAACAGTGTGGCTTTATTAACGACTAGCAGTATAGCCCGGCGTTGTTCAGGTGTACTGAAAGCTTTAAAACTAATCCATGGTCCTGTAGCTCAGACTCTTTGGACTCTTTGGACGCTGGCCCGAAAGACTAAAAGGCAATAGTTGTTTCCAGTTAAAGCGAAATCCTAGACTGAAAGAAAAATGAATGGATGTAAGTCAAATTTTGATTTCATGGTATCGATATCGAATAAGTTTTTTTCGTCGTAAACTGAATTTTGAAGGCTAAATAAGTCCTCTGAGTAAATGGTATCATGGCTGAGACTAAGAACTACAATTATACCTACTTAGAGCCAAACCTGAAGCAAAAACTAAAATAAAAGGGCTGAAAAAATACAGACATACAGACAGATAAACAGACACACACACAAACATCTTGCCTTTTATATATATATATATATATATATATATATATATATTATTGATTTTTTGCACTATTGTAAGAACTGCAACCTTGTAACTTCTGAATATCGTTTCTTATGTCTTTGTCTATGAGTGTATCAAATTTGATTAAAATCGGACCCCTTCTTCTATAACCCGATTTTTTCGATTATCTATTTTCGATATTTATCGGGGTTACCTCGACACCAAACCTAGCTAAGAACACTCGCAGACGCTTTTAGTACAACTGTGTAAATTTTCAAGAAAATGGGTTCAGTTGTTTCGGAGTCTATAGGTAACGGACACACACACACACACACAGACACACACACACAGACACACACACACAGAGACAAAGTTCCATTTATAAATAATTTTAGATAGATACCCGAACAAGGAATTCGATATTTATGCTCAGAATGCTATTTGAAAGAGAAATAGAAAAGCAGAAGAAACTATATCAGTGCATTCTAGGCTACACAAAAGCATTGGACTAAGTGTGGCACAAAGACATGATAGAGATGCTCGACAACCTCGATATTTTCGGAAAAGACGTTAGGATAATCAATAGTATCTATTAACAGTAAGCCGCTTGGGTACGGATAGGAAGTGAATTCAGCAGGTATACAAAAATAGAAAAGCGAGTAAGACAATGATGTGTTTTCTCACCGGATCTATTCCACTTTAAGAGAAATAAAACCCTTGCCAGGATTCGTCATTGGGGGCCACAATCTCAACAATGTAAGATACTCAGATGATACAGCGCTTTAATTAAGAAACTTTCAAGACTTATTTACAAACGACTGAAATTGATTTTGAAATATTCCCTTTTAGAAAATCTTAATAAAAATATCTTTTTCATTACATTTATTAAAATTTACACTTTTTTTAATAATCGTGTCGCCCCAAGCAAGGCATTTTACTGCCACTCTTGTGCAGGGGGTTACACAGGAGGAATGTTGAGAAGTGAGAGGTTGCAGGGCGTGTCAGGAAGAGTGTAGGAGAGAGAAAAGATTACTGATGAGAGTGGGGTGGACGAGGAGGAATGTTATGAGGAGTGAGAGGTTGCAGGGCGTGTCAGGAAGAGTGTAGGAGAGAGAAAAGATTACTGATGAGAGTGGGGTGGACGAGGAGGAATGTTATGAGGAGTGAGAGGTTGCAGGGCGTGTCAGGAAGAGAGTAAACGAGGGAAGAAAGTACTGATGAGAGTTGGGTGGATGTAGAAAAGCATGAGAGCGAAGATGTAAGTTTGTGAGACAAAAGATGACAATTGACTTTACATTTAAATTCTTGGAGATTGTAACTGTCAGGAAAACAAGTATGCGGAAGAGAATTCCACAGGCGGGAAGCGCGAGAAAAGAAGCTGCTGGAGTAGAATTTGCGTTTACAATTTATTGGTTTCACAGTAAAAGGGTGGGGCCTAGTTGCTAATCTTGTGACTCGAGTAAATTTATACATAGGGGGCACCAGTGAGCTAAGTTCATTGGAGCAGAAGCCGTGAAAGTATTTGTAGAAGAGACACAGGGAAGCCACACTGCGTCGGTGAGAAAGCGACTGTATCTGAGCTACCAAGTCGGGATCGATCACATTACAGATTCTCCGTTGGATTCGGTCGAGGACACCTAAGTGGATAGCAGGAGCACCAACCCAGATATGGCAGCAATACTCAATGCACGGGCGGATGGTAGACTTGTATATGTGCAGGATTGTTTGGGACGGGAAAAACTTCCTGGCCCTACACAGAGAACCGACTTTCTTAGCAGTGGATTTATCTATGGATTCTATATAGTTATTCCACTTGAGGTCTGGTGTGAGAGTTAACCCGAGGAGGATTTGTGAAATTTTGATAAATTCTTGTTTGTATTGGTTATAAGGAAAAGTTCTAAAAGAATTTAAAATATCCAAAACGACCCTCAGTTACAGAAAATCTACCCAATTCATTTTCTTCAACTGCCATTTCCTGACTTTTTAAATAAGCATGAATTCATCTTATATTTTCAAATTAATCATTTTCACTATTTATTTTAACATATCACCTAAAGAAGGACAGTATTGTTCTGAAACATGAACATTTTGTGTAGTGATATAATGCTTTTATAAATCATTGTAATAACAATATATACAATACAATTCTCAACCACACTGATGCCTCCTCAACAGGTGTTTACCCGTGCAACCAGACTGGCAACAGGGTCCCACCCATTCACAGTCAGGTTAGCCAAATGCAGACGACAATTCTACTCCTGCAGCTTCCTCTCTCGCACTTCCCGCCTGTGGAACTCACTCCCGTATTCTTGCTTTCCTGACGGCTACAACCTCCAGAAATTTAAATGCAAAGTTAATACTCATCTACTAACCACTGGACTCTAGCTCTCTCCCTTCCCCTGTATAATCTTAACTTTCTCTCCGCCCATGTACCTGTCATTGCACCTGCTTTCTCAGCTTTCTATTGTTCCTTTCTAACTAGCTTGTACTCCTCACTCTTTTCTAATTAATCTTTTTACATTTATGTAACCCCCTGCACATCAGTAGCGTTTCTGCCTTGCTCGGGGTGAAATGATTAAAAAAAAAAAAAAAAAAACACAGACAATCAAAAAATGATAATAGAAAACGAAACATTATCTGGTTCAATCCACCATTTAATTTAGGGGTAAAAACCAAAATAGGACAAATATTTTTTTAAACTGATACATAAACACTTTTCAAAAAGCTCAGAACTAAACAAAAATTTCAATAGGAATACAACCAAGCTAAGTTATAGCTGTACTAGTAATTTTAAAAGTTTCATAAGAAAAACAAAACGTCAGAAATTTGAATAGAATTGTACAAAACAAGATCACTAATAAAGAATGCAATAGCAGGGACAAAAATTAATGCTCAGTTCAAGGATTTTGTAATACAAAAGAAATTATTTACAAGGCAAAGTACATGATTTAAATGGTCAAAACAAAATATATTTGGGATCATCCAAAACCGCCTTTAAGACCAGGTGGTTTAATCACAAGTCTACATTTAAAATAGAAAACTTTAAAAGTTGTACAAAATTGGCTAGCCACGTGTGGAAATTGAAATTAAAATATGGAAAAGACCCAAGCATAACGTGGAGTATAGTGAAAACAGCCAAGCCTTACAACGGTGGAAAAATATGTAGACCGTGCCAGAAAGAAAAGTTAGCGATTATGCTATTCCCAAACAAAAATGAATTACTAAATGAAAGAACAGAAATTATGACTAAGTGTAACCATAGAAAAAATACCTATTAGGTTCATACAACCATGGATGAAAACGTCATTTCTTGTTAATTTTAAAAATTACGTGTTCAAAAATCCCCCCTACGTGAGCGTTCCAAAAAAATCACCGTTACGTGAGCGTTCTTAAAAAAAAAACAAAAAAAAAAACGGTAAATGGTAAAATCAGTTATTGCAAATTGCCTGAAGACACCACATGGTAGAAAACTAGGTCGCGTAATAACTCGTTTAAAAATAAAGAATATTTAAATGTTCTACAATATTATTAATATTAATACAAATGTGTACTGGTCTAATTTTATCATGACCAAAAACTAAGTAATTAAACAACGTACATATATATATATATATATATATATATATATATATCAAATAACGATATAAAAAATTTTATATCAAGAACAATATTGGGTTGAAAAATGTATGAAAAATGGGAAAGAAGTTTTCGTGTGACGCGTTTCATCCTTTAGGATTTCATCGTCATCTTCTTTTCTTTCCACACACACACATATATATATTAGTCAGTTAAGTGCCATAGGTGATACACGCTTGGGCGATCATGTCCCGAAAGAGACATGACTGACTGGGCAGAAAGTTTTCCTGCAATATGTTGCCATTGCCTTCTGTAGTAGACTGGTTGCCAAACAAAGCTATAGAACTTAATCTGTCATGTTATTTAACCCATAACTGGAGGGAGATGGGACAGATTACCTTTCCCAAGGGTATTTATTCGAAAGTGAATGCAATGAATTCAACTGAAGGACCGATATTGTTGAAAACTGGGTAGCAAGTAAGTGGTGAACATTTCGTTCTTTAATATAGTGTTAGGTCTTCATATTCAGTCCTTTTGCTTGTGCACTGAGCACTTTTCTTCAATTTTACGAAGCCTACGCATCTGGCCGAAATCGCCCCCCTCGCGGTTCAAAAGAGGATTGACATCTGGCAAACCTCAGGTGCTTGGTCTGTCAATTATCAATTAACGGAAAAATTACTCATGACTAAACTTTTTGATACTTTTGTTGTGCTAACCACCTTTTTGAAAGAAGAAACCCTTCGTCCTTGGAACTCCTTTTAAGCACAATATTTGATGAGAGCTTTACGGGTGATGTAATGGTTATCGGTGCTGTAATAAGTGTCAAGTTTAAGTTCCTGCTTAGTCTGTTGCAGTGAGCTTTCCATCAAATGACCTAGGAAAGACAAGAATCCATCGGTTCTCCCACCAACTATGAGTTGAATGTCAGGGTATACGTTAGCCTTGTTTGGTAGCTAGTTGAATGGAAAGACTATTCTGAATATTAAGAGGACGGTAAATCACTCCGTTCTTCTTCTTCTTCTATGTGCCCTGTCCCTTGCCCTAGGAAAGACAAGAATCCATCGGTTCTCCCACCAACTATGAGTTGAATGTCAGGGTATACGTTAGCCTTGTTTGGTAGCTAGTTGAATGGAAAGACTATTCTGAATATTAAGAGGACGGTAAATCACTCCGTTCTTCTTCTTCTTCTATGTGCCCTGTCCCTTCAGGACGTAGGCGATCATGGCTCTCCACGTCTCCCTATCCCTTGTGGCTCTTAGTATGTTTGCTCCTGTTGCTCCTGGCAACCCCCGTTCCGTCATCCACCTGATCAGACCCTGCAAATATGTTATCCGCTGCCTTCCTCTGTCTCTCCTTCCTTCTATCTGAACAGTCAGTATCAGGTTCTCCAGGCTCTCCTTCCTCATTGCATGTCCCAGGAACTTCAGTTGTCACTTCCTGATGCTCAGCATCAATTCCCTTTTTGTTGCCATTCTTTCTAACACTTCGTCGTTGCTTGTATGCTCAGTCCACGATATCCGTAGCATCCTTCTGTAGAACCACATTTCGGCCGCTTCCAGTTTTGTCCTCATTTTCGATGATATTGTCCAGCATTCACAGCCGTACTGAAGAACTGACATCACGTAGCAGTCTAGCACTCTTTTCTTCGTTTCTATTGAGATCTTCCTGTGTGTTAGTATTTTGCTCATCTTCTGGAACGCGTCCTTTGCCATGCCAATTCGCCTTCGGATCTCCGTGTCGCACTTTCCATCTCCTGTTAGAACACTTCCTAGGTACTTAAATTCTTGGACTCGTTTGTTTCTGTTATCCCCCACCTGTATTTGGCATTTTGGGTTGTATCTTTTGCTGATGACCATGCACTCAGTTTTCTTAAAGTTTATTTGTAGTCCCTTCTTGTCACTCTCCACTGCTACTTTCTGTATGAGATCTTGCAGTTTCCTTTCCGTGTCCGCAATCAGTACTGTATCGTCCGCGTATCTTATGTTGTTCAGGTTGTGGCCTCCAATAGTTGTCGTTAAAAGGAAAAATTATTAACCATAACGTTTTATTAGCAGAAAAATTAAAAGGTTTTTACGTGACGGTGAAGACAGGATCAGGTTTTGATTATGATAAGGATAAAGAAGTCACTTTTCAAAATAGCGACATTGATGCAAATGATTATAGACAGAAGGAAACTTGATGTTGATCATTTGGTGTTGAAGTGGCTTCTTCTTCGTCGTTGCTTGTATGCTCAGTCCACGATATCCTTCTGTAGAACCACATTTCGGCCGCTTCCAGTTTTGTCCTCATTTTCGATGATATTGTCCAGCATTCACAGCCGTATTGAAGAACTGACATCACGTAGCAGTCTAGAACTCTTTTCTTCGTTTCTATTGAGATTTTCCTGTCCGTTACGTTTCCAAAAAGGTTACGAAAAGGATAAAAAAGAAAATGCAGGCTTATTTAGACCTACCCGAGAAAAATGAAGAAGGGGAAAACAGGGGCCAGAAGTTGAAAAGTATGTAAACTAATCATAGACACGCCTTCTCAATGCCTTTCTTTCTTTCTTTCTTTCTTTTTTGTTTCCTTCCTTCTTTGATATTAATTTCTTTCCTACTTACTTTTTTCTTTTTTCATTTATATTTCTTTTTTTTTCTTTTTTTTTTTTTGCTTTCTTAATTTCTTACTTACTTGGTAGCTAAATTTATTCTTTCTTGCTTGCTTCTTTTCTTCTGTCTTTTTTTTTTTTTTTTGCTTAATTTTTTTTCTTTCTTTCTTGCTTGTTTGATTACTTTTCGTATTTTTCTTTCTTTCTTTCTGGATAAAGTGTTTTCTCTCTTGTTTGCTTCCTTTTTAGATTTTTCTCTTTCTTTCTTTCTTTTTTCTTTTTTTCTTTCATTCATTCATACTTTTCTCATTCTTCATTTCCTCGTTCTTTGCTTGCTTCAAAGACTTTTCTTTCTTTCTTTCTTTCTTTCTTTCTTTTCATTTCCTTTTTTTTCTTTTCTAACTTGCTTTCTTTCTGGATGAAGTATTTTCTTTCTTGTTTGCTTCATTTTAGATTTTTCTTTCTCTCTCTCTCTTTCTTTCTTGCTTTCTTTCTTTCTTTCTTTCTTTTATACTTTTTCATTCTTTATTTCATCCTTCCATGCTTAATTTCCAGATTTCTTTCTTTCTTTCTTTCTTTCTTTCTTTCTTTCTTTCTAGATGAAGTGTTTTCTTTCTTGTTTGCTTCATTTTAGATTTTTCTTTCTCTCTTTCTTTCTTCCTTGCTTTCTTTCTTTTATACTTTTTCATTCTTTATTTCAGTCTTCCTTGATTAGTTTCCAGATTTCTTTCTTTCTTTCTTTCTTTCTTTCTTTCTCGATGAAGTGTTTTCTTTCTTGTTTGCTTCATTTTAGATTTTTCTTTCTCTCTCTCTTTCTTTCTCTCTCTCTCTCTTTCTGTCTTGCTTTCTTTCTTTCTTTTATACTTTGTCATTCTTTATTTCATCCTTCCTTGCTTAGTTTCCAGACTTTCTTTCTTTCTTTCTTTCTTTCTTTCTTGCATGCATTTTTTTTCCTTTTACTTTCTTGCTTACGTGTAATATTTCTTCCTTGTTTCCCTTTTTCTTTCTTTCTTTCTTTATTCTTTTCTTCCTTGTTTGTTTGCTTTCAATTTTTTCTTTTTTCTTCTTTTGGATTTGCTTGTTTGTTTGCTCGATTCATTTTTTTTATTTTTCTCTCTTGCTTACTTTCTTTTGCTTTCTTTCTTTTGAACTTCCTTCTTACTTTCTGGCTTTTTTTCTTTCGTTCTTCCTTGCTGTTTTCATTCCTTCTTTCATGTTTTCTTTCGTTGTTTTTTCTTTCTTTCATTATTGTTTTTTTTTTCCATTTCATTTCATTTGTTTCTTTCTAACTTTCTTTCCCGCACTTCTTTCTTTTCTTCCTTCTGTCTGTAAACTATTTATTTGATGTTTTTGTATTGATTTTTTCTTTTCTGAGACACCGAATCAAGACATGATCACATACACGCAGACAGACACACGAAAAACCTCACAAAATGGTCAGGTGCCCCTACTGTTCTCCTCAGTGTTCTTGACAGGCTCCATAGGAGAGTCTGTAATGTGATAGGTACTGATCTGGCGGCTCGACTGCAGCCACTTCCCCATTGTCGAAATGTGGCCTCCCTTTGTCTGTTCTATAAATACTTTCATGGCTTCTGCTCAGACGAACTTAAGTCACTGATGCCTCCTCAACAGGTGTTTACTCGTGCAACCAGACTGGCAACTGGGTCCCACCCATTCACAGTCAGGTTAGCCAAATGCAGACGACAATTCTACTCCTGCAGCTTCTTCTCTCGCACTTCCCGCCTGTGGAACTCGCTCCCGTATTCTTGCTTTCCTGACGGCTACTACCCCCAGAAATTTAAATGCAATGTCAATACTCATCTACTAACCACAGGACTCTAGCTCTCTCCCCACCGCTGTATAACCTTCCCTTTCTCTCCACCTATGTATCTGTCATCGCACCTGTTTTCACAGCGTTTTATTGTTCCTTTCTAACTAGTTTGTACTCCTCACTCTTTTTTAATTAATCTTTGTAGCCCCCTGCACATCAGTGGCATTTCCGCCTTGCTCGGGGTGAAATGATTAAAAAAAAAATATATATATATATAAATATATATATATATATATATATATATATATATAAAATATAAATAAATTAATACAAGTATCCACATACACCCGTCGCTTCCCACCACGCACATAAACACATCGGGCACACTTTCCTTATCGTTTATGCAGTTATAGATGTACAGGGTCATATATTTCCAATCTAAGTATATCATAAAAAAGGCCTTATAAAAAAAGGTGCCACAACTATTCCAAATCTTAACACCTTAAAAACTGCTACACCTATTGTAAACTTTAAATTCTTATATATAATGTAACTCAGGGGTCGGCAAACTTTTGCTAACCATGTGCCAATAGCATACGTTTATTTATACAAACCAAGGTGTAATATACCTGTTTTACAATATATCTTATATATTAATATATACAATAATATACACTATTTACGATGTTTCAGCCGTTGTACGCTCCGGCCTTCTTTCGGTGCTAGGAATTTCGAAGTTAACTTTTCATGACAATCACTCCATGTGCGATGCCACTTCTGGTAGTCATGAGTTATCTCCCCTTAACTTAAATATTCTAAGTTATTTGTTCACCGCTGCTGTAGCCTGGTACTGATCTCGCAACTGTTTGTCTCAATTCACCGGACTAACCAACGTCTATATCCACTGGGTCATATGTCCTTGAGGGCCGGAGCCTGTGAATTTCTGGGACTTATAAACGTAATGTCTCAGCAATCATTTTATTACCAGAGTCCATAATGCAATCTTTTTGATGCTAATGATTTTTTCTCTAGCATTCAGGTGTTATGCAACTTCGTTGTGGACTTAAAAATGCTTTCGTACGAGAAAAAAATTTGGTCACAGGAATAAGTTGAACTAAAGGCCAAAAGAAGGACCAAAGGAATTTTCTTCAAACAGATGAAAGACCTCGAGAGGGATGTTCAACAGTTGAAAATAGCAGCAAATTTTTCTAAATTTTCCAACAAAACGTGCCCTTGGAAATTGCTTGGCGTGTCACGTGTGGCACGCGTGCCGTAGGTTGCCGACCCCTAATAAACATAACAATATGCATATTACATTCAATAGCATCAGGCAAAAATCTTGATCTATCTATCTATCTATCTATCTCTCTCTCTCTCTCTCTCTCTCTATATATATATATATATATATATATATATATATTAATCCAGGTGAAGAGAACTAACAGTTTTATAATTCTGAGTTCTACGGCATTTACTAATTTTTTTTATAAAAGTGCCCAATACAATAAATTTTGTAGAGCCTACTATAATTATTTTTTAAAAATAAACTGACAATTTGGCCGTTCAGATTGAAAGGAGAAATCATGTATTTCCCAAAAATATTAACATTTTTCAAATTCAAAGTAAATCTCGATTCTGATTAGTTAAATTGAACACACACAAAAAAATTTTTCTATCTTCCACTATTTATAAATAACAGACGTATTGTTTCTTATATTTAAATGAAAATCATTTTCACAGCAATAATCTAACATTACCTGATGACGAGATACAAATCTCAAAATATTTTCGTGTCGCAATGTAATTTTAATTAAAGAGTATATATATATATATATATATATATATATATATATATATATATATATGGTAAGTATGGATGGAATAAAATTCCGTATTTAAAAACACTATTCGCTAAACAAAACCAACCAAATTACAAATTTACTTTAAATTCAAGGCACAAAGCTGGGAGAAAAAATATAAATTTCGACTAAAGAAAAGAAAGAAATGGAGTCGATTAAAATAATATTGTACATTTCTGTACATTATTATTATTATGTCATTTTTCATCATATTTCGATTTCTGCTTTGGTCTCACTACCAACCAAGTCTGCGGGGAGACCTAAGGCAGGTAGTGGCGTGTTGTTATGACTCCATTTCATGTTTTTCTATCTTCCCTATCATCCCCAGCACTACATAGATAACGTTTTCCTTAGTGTGTAGGCTGTACTTAATAAGACAATTTTTTGTATATCTCTTAAGCTGGGGTTTCCAGGGATTCTTTCAATGTGTTGTTTTGTTCCATTTTTTATCATTCCAAGTGCACCTACTATCACTGGCACAACTCTTGTTTTCAATTTCCACATTTTTTCTATTTCAATTTCCAGGTCTTTATATTTTGACAGTTTTTCAAATTCCTTGATTGCTATGTTACAATCCGCTGGACAAGCCATATCAATTAATAGACAAGTTTTCTCCTTCTGGTTTTTAACAATAATGTCTGGCCTGTTTGCTTCAATTTTTCTGTCTGTGTAGATGGTGTAATCCCATAGAATGGTTACATCTTCTATTTCTGTAACCGGTGCTGGATGATGTTCATACCAGTGTTTGTTTACAGTTTTTCCATAATGTTTGCACATTGCCCAATGTAAATATTGCCCAACTCTATCGTGGCGATTTTTATATTCGTTTGGGGCAAGCACAGAACAGCCTGAGATTAGGTGGTCTATTGTTTCTTGGTGTTTATCACAAAACCTGCATTTTGGATCCATATTATTATTATTATTATTATTATTATTATTATTATTATTATTATTATTATTATCATGTCATTTTTCATCATATTTCGATTTCTGCTTTGGTCTCACTACCAACCAAGTCTGCGGGGAGACCTAAGGCAGGTAGTGGCGTGTTGTTATGGCTCCATTTCATGTTTTTCTATCTTCCCTATCATCCCTAGCATTACATAGATAAAGTTTTCCTTAGTGTATGGGCTGTACTTAATAAGACAATTTTTTGTATATCTCTTAAGCTGGGGTTTCCAGGGATTCTTTACAATCCGCTTGACAAACCATATCAATTAATAAGCAAGTTTTTTCTTTTTGATTTTAAACAATAATGTCTAACCAATTTGCTTCAATTTTTCTGTCTGTGTAGATGGTGTAATCCCACAGAATGGTGACATCTTCTATTTCTGTAACCGGTGCTGGCTGATGTTCATACCAGTGTTTGTTTACAGATTTTCCATAATGTTTGCACATTGTCCAATGTAAATATTGCCCAACTCTATCGTGGCGATTTTTATATTCATTTGGAGCAAGTACAGAACAGCCTGAGATTAGGTGGTCTATTGTTTCTTGGTGTTTATCACAAAACCTGCATTTTGGATCCATATTATTATGCATAATATTTGCCTGAAAGTTTTTAGTGAAGAGACTTTGGTCTTGTGCTGCAAGAATAAAGCCTTCAGTTTCAGACTTTAATCCAGATGCACGTAACCATCATATTATTATTATTATTATTATTATTATTATTATATGAGATATTATCGCATTATAAAATAATATACAATAATCTGTATTAATTCCTGAAAATTCGCTTACACTACCGGTAAGAATTTAAAGTTAGTGAATATGGATTCCGAGGATTCTCAACAAGAGATGCGCATTTTATAAAAGATTGATCCAGTTATGAGTGGTCTAATCCGGGGTTGATTTGTTTTCCTGCATTCTCCTTCTGTTGATTCCTCAATAAGGAGGACACAAGTTCGAAACGTACCGGAAGGTATGTTTCCTTCATTCAGTCAGTTAACTGCCATACGTGATACACGCTTGGGTGATCATGTCTCGAAAGAGACATGACTGACTGGGCAGAAGATTATCTCGCAGTAGGTTGCCATTGCTTTCTGCTGTAGACTGGTTGCCCACCAAGGTTATAGAACCCAATCTGTCCTGTTATTTGACTCATAGCTAGAGCGAGAAGAGATGTATTATATTATTAAGAAGTAATTAGTGGGGGATCAGTTTATTACTTTTTAGCAATAGAAAACCGATCCCCCACTTTATGACCAGTAGAAACCTTAATAATGATTCCAACTTTTATATTCAGTCAGTCAGTTAAGTGCCATACGTGATACACGCTTGGGCGATCATGTCTCGAAAGAGACATGACTGACTGGGCAGAAGATTATCCCGCAGTAAGTTGCCATTGCTTTCTGCGGTATACTGGTTGCCAGCCAAGGCTATAGAACCCAATCTGTCCTGTTATTTAACCCATAACTGGAAGAAAGAGACGGATTAATACCTTTCCCAAGGGTATTTGCGCGTAAGTGAATGCAATGAATTCCGGCTGGAATTCGAACTCGGCTCCTCGATTTCTCGTTCCGAGCCGATATCAAACGCACCACAACGCACATACTCAAATGCACAACCGTTAAACGTACATGATTAGGTGTCCTTGATAAAATCCAACCGAGAATCTGTAATGTGATCGATCCTGACTTGGCAGCTCAGATACAGTCACTTTCTCACCGGCGCAATGTGGCTTCCTCGTGTCTCTTCTACAAATACTTTCACGGCTTCTGCTCCAATGAACTTAGCTCACTGGTGCCCCCTATGTATAAATTTACTCGAGTCACAAGATTAGCAACTAGGCCCCACCCTTTTACTGTGAAACCAATAAAATGTAAACGCAAATTCTACTCCATCAGCTTTTCTCGCACTTCCCACCTGTGGAATTCCCTTCCATTTACTTGCTTTCCCGACAGCTACAATTTCCAAGAATTTAAATGTAAAGTCAATAGTCATCTCTTATCTCACTAACCTGCATCCTCTCTCTGATGCTCCTTTCTCCGTCCAGTCCACTCTCATCAGTATTCTTATCCTTCTCATACCTATACTATTATAATGTGGATATAAAGTGGAGGATCAATTCTACATTACAATCAATATATAAACTGATCCCTTACTTTATGACCACAGTCATCCTGTTATATAGCAATATACAACAAACACGCATATATATAAAAATATATCAAGTGATATTTTTATTAATGACGATGAACCGTGTAGCCTAGGGAACAGAGAGTGAGAGAGCGCGCTTCTAAGGGGCCGACGGGAGGGTCGTCTGTTGCTCCTCTGGTCTGGTCTGGCTCTCTCGTCTGCCTCTGTCTCTCTGCCTCCCTCTGCCTGAAATCCGTGCGCCGAGGTCTTTTATAATCTCCAAACCGGTACTTCCGGATTTTGCCTCGCCCACGCACGCCCACGTAATTCTCAGAGACACCTGTTCTGTCTGCCTCTTGTAGCCATTTCCGCTACTGCCGGAAATAAGGTCAAACAAACATCCGTTCCTTTCAACGACCGGAAAACAACCCCCGCTTGCATCAGCCTTTTCTCGGATGGGGCCAGATTATTATATTACAATCCTTCTCTTCCCACTTCCTGACACCCTCTATAACTTGTCACTCTTTCTCATAACTTTCCTCCTATGTAACACCCTGCAAAACAGTGGCAGTAAAATGCCTTGCTTGGGGCGATACGATTAAAAAAAAAACATATAAAAAAGATAGTTCTTTACTGAAACAAAAGTATTCACGAGATATAAAATTTTTCTTACCTTCAGCCACTTGCACGCCTTCGTCATGTAGCATCGCTGTCCTTTTTTCTATAAATATTTTCATGTTCAGATGAACTATTCACTATGGTACGTAGTACTAGATTGGCAACAAGATCTCATCAATTTGCAGTTGAATTGGATATATGCATATATGAGTTGCATTTCCCGCATTCATCGCTTGTGAAACTCCTCCGGGTGAGCTGATTCGCGATTGCCTCTTCCCGAGGCCCTTACCGGGCTGGCGCAAGCGTGCGGGGGGTCAGCTGAAGACGTGGGCAGCCACGCTGAAGGGGGACATGGAGCCGATCTCGGGCTCAAATGTCGTGGGATTTCGGAGGTGGAACCGGGACTGGGCAGAGATCGGAGTGGAGCTGGCTCAAGATCGCCGATCGTGGGCCGCCGCTGGGAGAGACGCTTCAAATGTTTTTGGGGATGCCGGCTCAACCCGTCCTGGGTGAATGCCGCTACAATACAATACAAATAATAAACTCTCTCCCGCCTTTCCAGCCAAATTTGAACTTTCAAAACTTTATAATAATGTATGTCAATTCCTGATTACCCTTCTATTGTTCTTCTTTCTTAATAATGTTTCTGTTTATATATATATATATATATATATATATATATATATATATATATATATATATATTCTGAACATATACTGTTAAATATAAGAGACAGTGAATGTCTATTATGTTTAATCATGAGACGTTCTAAACGTCGATTTTGCCTTCAGATATTGGAGGCCATGTACATTAAATCCAAACAACTCACACTTAATAAAATCACTTTTAAATCTGGCCATAACACATTACATTGCATTTAAATATATAGTTCTGTTGTCATTTTGCGCTATCACACGTGTGACGTCATAGAACCGCATTACAAATTTGCGAACTGCGTTTGTTATTTTTGGTAATTATTGCTGTTGCCTAGCGGAGATTTATGTCAACGCAAAATAAAATCGTCGGTGATGGGGGATGTTATTGTGTTACCGTCTTAATAACCTCTCTGAAGATGGGTCATGTAAGCTGAAAGTTTAGAACCAAATTAATAAAAGATTATCCAAATGTTGGAGAATTTTTGTCTTTATTTTCAACTGCAATTAAAGCCAAAATACGACGTTTAGAATGGCTTATGATTAAACATAATAGACATTCATTGTCTCTTATATTTAGCAGTATATGTTTAGAAAATTATTTGCTGCCTCGATACACTATTTATATATATATATATATATATATATATATATATATATGTGTGTGTGTGTGTGTGTGTGTGTGTGTGTGTGTGTGTGTGTGTTTTTTTTATTTAAAAATGACACAGAAATTTCTATGTTTCAAGATTTAATAAAATAAATTTATGTGTGTGCTCAATTTAACTAACTTTTTTCCCTTTTTATTTCAGAAAATGTTGGGATATGGAGAAAGCTGGAAGAAAAATATTCTAAAAATAATGGATACATCAACGGAAATAGGGTCTAAAGAGAGGTGTTAAAAATTAGGTTGACTTTTTGGCCGTTAAGATTGAAAGAAGAAATCATGTATTCATCCCAAAATATAACCTTTTTTCAAATTTTAAGTGAATCTGTTTTCTAATTAGTTAAATTGAACACACACATAAATTTTTATGTCTTCCCATATCTATAAACAACAAACGTATTGTTTCTTGTCTATAAATGTAAATCATTTTCACAATAATACTCTAACATTGACTGATGACGAGGAAGAAATATCGAAACCAAGAAATTTCCGTGTCATGATCTACAATATATCTTTTATTGAGCACTTTTAGAAAAAAAAAGTAAATGCCGGAGAAATCGGTGTTGTAAAACTGTTGGTTCTCTTCAGCTCTCTCTCTCTCTCTCTCTCTACATATATATATATATATATATATATATATATATATATATATATATATATATATATATATATATTGGCAGCATTTTTTCATTAATGCAGGTTTCATTGAATAATATAGACAAGTTTTGTCTATTAATTTTTTGTAGGATCCGTTCATACCGTCCGATAATGTGTCTAGATTTCCTTTCGCTATTTCAATTTGCCTTTTCACAAAAATTTTTAGCTAAAGAAAATCTAGACACATTATCAGACGGTATGAACGGATCCTACACAAAATTAATAGACAAAACTTGTCTATATTATTCAATGAAACCTGCATTAATGAAAAAATGCTGCCAAAATACACACAATTTAAATTACATGACCCAGCAGCCCAACACACCATCACCACCTTGAAATATAAATGGAGCCTTGTGAAAAGGCAAATTGAAATAGCAAAAGAAAATCTAGACACATTATCAGACGGTATGAACGGATCCTACACAAAAATTAATAGACAAAACTTGTCTATATTATTCACAGAAACCTGCATTAATATATATATATATATATATATATATATATATATATATATATATATATATACTGAGTTCTCCAGCATTTACTTTTGTTAAAACATCCGTTCTCTCGTGATTTCTTCCTTTTTCGTTCCTTCCTTTTGTGTATTTCCCTTTTCTGTTAGGTTTATCTAATTTTTCCTGTTTCTATGTTTATATCTTTTAATTTTAGTATTTTTAATTATTTTAACAATATTTTAAAAAAAATTAGCATTAATTTTTAAAATAATAGTAAAAGTAGTTATTTTTTCAAATTGTATTAAAACTATGATGTACTTTTTTTTTTTTTTTGGTACCGTAAATATTTCCCAGTATATTTGAAATTAAATTTCAGTTAAATTTTTCCATATTTTTCTAAGTAAACAGAAGGTGGCTTTAGACGCTGTTACGATAAATGTAGTCAACATTTATTTCTCGTGATACTGTCTTTCCTTTTATTGTATCTCTTTGTCCTTTCTTTTCCTCTTTTTGATTTCCATTCAGTTTTTTCTGTTTCCCCTTTTTTCTGTTTTCCCTTTTTTCTTTTTTTCTTTTTTCTCTTTTTTTTTTTCTCTTCTTTACGTTAATCAATCGTCTATCTTTTCTTTATCCTTGCTTTCCTCTTTCTTTGGGGTTCTTTTCGAATGAGCGAGAAATTTTCGTAAATAACCGTTACAAATGTTTATTCTAATATGAACATGTGAGAGTCTATGTAAAATAAAATAAAATAAAATAAATTTTGGTAGGAGGAATATTTTAAGGACCAACTGTTGTACCGTTTGTGTCTGACGAGCCGCGATAATACCATCAGGACGCGATGAAATATGTATTACCCATTGTAATAATCTAAAATCTAATATATATATATATATATATATATATATATATATATAATTAGTTCCTGGTCATAACTAAATTAGACCAGTATTGTTGTAAAAAATGCTCAATACATTTATATTGTAGAGCTTTTGAATATTTTTCATTTGGAATGATTTATTCGCGCAACCTGGGTTTCAATCTTTCGGTATCTTCAGGCTATTTATAATAACTGATTTTCTAACGCTTTTCAAACGCACAAACGGGGATTTTTACAAACGCGTCACTGGAATTTTTAAACAAACGAAAATTTCCAAAATTAGGAAGGAGTTCTTTAACGATCTTTAAACACATTCATCCAAGTTTGTATGATCATAATATGTATTTATAGGTGTGATAACATCTGGACATTATTTCTGATCTTTGATTGAGTAATATTTTTTGTTTGTTCTGGAAACAACATAATGGTTAACTTTCTTCCACCGTTGTATAGTTTGGCACATTTTACTAGATTCCATGTCTTCCATTTTTCAATTTTAATTTTCACACGTGGCTAGCCAGTTTCTCACAGTTGTTAAGGTTTTCTAGCTTAAATGTAGATTTGTGATTATTCTAAAATCATATATATATATATATATATATATATATATATATATATATATATGATTATTCTAAAATCATATATATATATATATATATATATATATATATATATATTGATTGTTTAATACTTAGTTTTTGATCATAATAGGGTTAGACCAGCACACATTTGTATTAAAAAGTGTTATATACAATTATATTGTAGAACTTTTGAATATTTTTCATTTATAAGCGAGTTATTTCGCTACCTTGGTTTCCATTACAAAAAATTTTAAAAAAAGTTATTAAAAATCGCCTGAAGAAACCACTCATGGTGGAAACCAAGGTAGCGAAATAACTCGTTTATAAATGAAAAAAAAAAACATATATATATGTGTGTGTGTGTGTGTGTGTGTGTGTGTGTGTGTGTGTACATTTTTAACTTACAACTTTTTAGTAGTTTTTCCTGTATATATATATATATATATATATATATATATATATATATAAACACACACAGTAGCGAGCATAAGGTCAGAACGATTTTAAGAAAAAGTCTAAATATTAAATAACGTGTTATTTTAAATCTTCAAAGAACATTTTATCAAGGAAAAAAGGATGTAAAGGTAAATTATATAATTCCAAAATATAAAGTTCAATAAACTTATTTTCATAACGTTATAAGAATAATTATATAACATTCGTAAAAATAAATGATCAAAAACATCAGAACGATTAAATAAATCCATGCAATTTAATAATTATTTTGCATTATTGAAAGGTTTTTTAGGGGAAGAATATAAAATCGGGTATTTTGCTAAATTACACCGGCTCTTTACTGGCCCTTGCATTGTAAATATGTTGAAAAAAATCTATGTCGTCATTGGAACTTAAAAAAAACTGATAGTCAAGTTACGTAATGAAGATAAACTCGGGATTGGGGACATTTCAA
The DNA here is from genome assembly GCA_037127315.1 of Ascarosepion bandense. Lineage (NCBI taxonomy): Eukaryota > Metazoa > Mollusca > Cephalopoda > Sepiida > Sepiidae > Ascarosepion > Ascarosepion bandense. The sequence continues at coordinate 1,770,325 of JBBBDQ010001075.1, read as the reverse complement.
AGAGTTTGGGGACGCGCTTCCCGCCTGTGGAACTCCCTTCCACAAGTCTGCTTTCCCGACAGCTACAATCTCCAGGTGTTTAAATGTAGGGTCAATAGACACCTCCTATCACACTAACTCCCAACTATTCTCACAACACTCTCATCTACCCAACCCTCATTCTCAGTATCCTTACCCGCCTATCACCCACCCTCTGTCATTTCCTATATTTAATCAGCCTTTCTCCACTCTACGTAGCCCCCTGCACAGTAGTGGCAGTGACATGCCTTGCTCGGGGTGAAACGCTTATAAAAATAAAAAAAAATCTAAAAGTGTTATTCATAGTATTCTAAGAAAACTTGAGGAAACTAGGTCATGTAAAGCCAAGGCAGGCCTAGGAAAACTACTGCAAAGGAAGACAGATGGATTGATAAATAATAAAAAAGAGTTAATACTAACCTTGGCATTTTAATATCAAGGCACACTATTTTCAAAGACTTAATGAAATAAATCTGAACAGTCGAGTAGCCTCTAAGAAGACTTACAGTTCTAAAAAGAATCAAATGAGCCAATTGAAATTTGCCACTGAACACCTCATAAGAACAGTGAGATTGTGTTCATTTCAGCTCTGAATCAAAGTTTAACCTGTTCCGTTGTGACGGGAGAAGGTTCGTTGGACGCAGTCTTAATGAACGATATTTGCCTCAGTGCACTAAAAGTAGCGTTAAATTTGAAGGAGGAAGTGTGATGGTGTTTGGCATGATTTCAACTGCTGTTACGGGACCTTTTGTTAGGCTACACGGTAAAATTAACGTAATTGTATACAAAGAGATATTGAAGAAACATGTATCTAATTTGAGAACTGCAATTAATCAACCAGCTGTATTTATGCATGATAACGCGCGATGTCGCACAGCGAAGTCTGTTAAGACATTCCTTTCTGAGGAGGATGTTACTGTTATGGAGAGGCCTGCTCAAAGCCCAGACATGAATCCTCTTTAGAATGTTTGGAAGTTACTAAATGAAAGAGCTAAGGAAAAGAATCCAACAAACGTCGAGGAGCTATGGACTAATTTGAAAGGAGAATGAGAGAAAATATCCGTTTATGAATACAAGACATTAATTCGCTCATTTAGCAAAAGATGTCAAGCTGTTATTGAAAGTAAAGGTTTTCCACATCAAGTACAAATGAATTATGAACGCTATTTTCATTTGGATATGATGTATCCATCATAATAGTATGATTTTGTTAATTGTTCTGATGTTTTTGATCATCTATTTTTTCCGAATGTGATACAATTATTCTTATAACTTTAACAAAATAAGTTTAATGAGCTTTATATTTTGGAATTATATAATTGAACTTTATTTCCTTATTTTTCTTTGATAAAAATGTCTATGAAGTTTTAAAATAGAGATATTTCATATTTAAATTTTTTCTTTACATCGTTCTGATCTTTATGCTCGTTATTATATATATATATATATATATATATATATATATGTATTAAATCATATAAGCGCATTTTATATATATATATATATATATATGTGTGTGTGTGTGTGTGTGTGTGTGTGTGTGTGTGTGTGTGTGTGTGTGTGTGCGTGTGTGTGTGTGTGTGTGTTAAATCATATAACCGCATAACAAATTTACGACCTGCATCTGCAATTCAGTGACTGTTATCGTTGAATAGCAAAGTTTTATGTCAACACAAGATAATATCATTTTTGATAGTGGATGTCTTTATGTTAACGTCCCTGTAACCACTCTGAAGATGGCTCATATGAGGCGAAATATTAAAACCAGCACAATAAAAAATATACAAATATTGGACAATTTTTGTCTTTATTTTCACCTGAAATTAAAACCAAAATACGATGTTATAACGGCTCATGATTAAACATAATAGACATTCATTTGATGTTATATTTATCAATATTTGTTTAGAAAATTATCTGCTGCTTCGATACACTAAATTTAAATCATACATATACTACCGGCCATAATTATTAGGCCACACCAGTTTTTTAAAAGAAATTATGTGTTTCATACTATTTTCAGTATTTATTGCCAATTGAACAGGTTAAGAGGCTCATCCCTTGTTCCCTGTTTAGGATTTGGTTTCCAGCTTTCTCTTTTCCAATCTTCTCAGTTTTTTTTTTTTCAATTGGAGTAGATAGATCTATCTATCGCCTGGTTCACACTCCACCCATGTCTATTGAACAGGTTAAGAGGCTCATCCCTTGTTCCCTGTTTAGGATTTGGTTTCCGGCTTTCTCTTTTTCAATCTTCTCACTTTTTTTTTTCAATTGGAGTAGATAGATCTATCTATCGCCCGGTTCACACTCCACCCATGTCTATTGAACAGGTTAAGAGGCTAATCCCTTGTTCCCTGTTTAGGATTTGGTTTCCGGCTTTCTCTTTTCCAATCTTCTCACTTTGTTTTTTTTTTCAATTGGAGTAGATAGATCTATCTATCGCCCGGTTCACACTCCACCCATGTCTATTGAGCAGGTTAAGAGGCTCATCCCTTGTTCCCTGTTTAGGATTTGGTTTCCGGCTTTCTCTTTTCCAATATTTTCACTATTACGTAGCCCCCTGCACATCAGTGGCATTACCGCCTTGCTCGGGGTGATACAATTAAAAAAAAAAAAAAAATTACTTTGCAAAATTTTACAAGGCAAGGAAACAAAGATGAACTCGTCCAATAACCTTAAATTTTCTTCATTCTTTCATTGATGAAACTGCAATATAGGTAATTACTAAATATTTATAAATTCATTGGATGCACACGTTATTGAGCAATATTAACAATAAAAAACATTCTATTTTCATTTCCAATTATTCACTTGGCAATAAAAACTAAAAAATAGTACGAAATACATCATTTTTTAAAACCCTTGGGTGGCCTAATAATTATACAAGCCTGTCTCGCAACTCATCAGTGTGGCTAGACACATCCACTTGCTTCTGGCCGGGATCGAAACTCGACCGATTTGGTGTTAGTCGGAGTCGCTTACACCCTAAGCCATAGGCGCAATGAATCGGAGGAGTGCTGTATATAAGCAGTTTATACACACGCCAGTCACCGAAAGAACTCAATTCATTTCTGAAGTGTCATGCATATATCGCAGAAGTGGAAATATATATATATATATATATATATATATATATATTATGCTCTCAATACGATTGAGATCTCTAGAGAAAAAAATTTTAAAAACAGTTTCCACTTTATTGCTTGTGATGAGGTAAAATGATAATATAATTATTATATATATATATATATATATATCTTCTCTAGAGATCTCAATCGTATATATTATGCTCTCAATACGATTGAGATCTCTAGAGAAGATATATATATATATAATCATTTTACCTCATCACAAGCAATAAAGCAATTATAAACACGAAAAGGCTTACTGAGTGTGAGAGAATATCAGAAAAGGAAAAACGTTATTAAGGAAAAACGACAAAAAAAAAAAAGAGGACAGAAGAAAACGATTGACATTACATTTAAATTTCTGAAGATCAAAGTTCACTGGAAAACAAGAAACTGGGAGAGAATTCGGCAAGTGAAAAAAGTGTGGGAAGTGCGAGAAAAGTAACATTTAGCTTAGAACTTAGGGTTGCATGTCGCTATTTCAGCCGTAAATTAATGAGACCTTGCCGACAATCTAGTACTGCGTTTCAACTCGTAAAGTCTGGGGACCAAAAAGGAAAGCTCATCAGATCAATTACTATGAAAGTATTTATAGTAGAGGCTCGAGTAGCTACGTTACGGCCGTGGGAAAGGGACTGAAACGGAGAGAAGAAACTGTTAGCATAAAACTTACGGTTATGTGGGAAACGGTATATAAGTTTATATATATATCAAGAACAATTTTAAGGATAAAAACTATGGCAAAACAGAAAGATTTTTTGTCTGATACATTTCGACCAATTAAGTCATAAAGAAGGAAACGCGTCAAATGAAAACTTTATATATATATATATATATATATATATATATATATAATATTAACTATAGCAACAACAATACCAATAGTAACCGAACTAACTCTGCCGAAACTAGTATTAATTAAGCTATAATTTAAATCGCCTTGTACAACCCACCGAGAACGAACTCGGAGGGAAAAGAAGGGGAAGCAAAAAAAGAAACAAACGAAGTACATGAACAAAAAGTCAAGCACTCGTAAGAAAGAAAAAAAAACCAAGACGAAAACCCTAACACGAAAGCGCTCAATACGAAAGTAGAGCAAACAAAGACACAAAATCTGAGCAAGAGCCAACAACCTACCACGGTTTCGCCTAACGGCTCGTCATATATAGTGAAAAAGTTTCATTTGAAAAGTTATATATATATATATATATATATATATATATATATATATATATATATATATCCTGCTGGATAGCACACATTTTCGCAATAAAAATTTATCGTGAAATAATCAGGCCGGTAGATATAAATATAAAATACTGTTTAATTAAAAACAGAATATCTACTTAAATGCGAGTATCGGTAAAAATAATGTTCAAAAATAATTCATTACAAATTGTCGGTTGCTTATAACCAAGTTTCGTTAAAATTCGTTAATTTCCGTAACATGTTTATATATATATATATATATATATATATATATATATATATATATATATATATATATATATATGTAAATTCAGACAATATTTAGAAGGGAAATAGCCATTTTCAACATGTCAGTTTAAGACATGCATTGTCAACCCCGTTTAATCAAAGAATGAGGAAAAATTCTAATGCAAGAGGCAGGGGCTAGTAAAGGAAGTGGTGGAGGAATATTGGTTATTATAGGGTTAAGCTAGAGGAATCTCTTATGGTAGTGGGAGGCATGTTGGTTGACCATTGGATTAGTAGCAGTAGGTAGGAGGAAAATGGTTACTGCTTAGCCAAATTTAAAAAAAAACATTCTATTATGATTAAATGAAAGAATAAGATAATTATTGCAATTTAAATTTATTCATGTGAGACACATAATAATATATATATATATATATATATATATATATATATATATATATGTGTGTGTGTGTGTGTGTGTGTGGATAGATAGATAGATAGATAGATAGATAGATAGATAGATAGAGAGAGAGATTTAATTTTCATTTAAAATTAATTTCAAAAACAAATTTAATCAGATTATGCTCTACGAACGATCTATGTTGTATTGAGTATTTTTTTTTAAAATAAATGCCGGAAAACACGGGATTCTAAACCTGTTGGTTCTCTTCATCTTGATATATATATATATATATATATATATATATATATATATATATATATATCACTCATACAGTAATAAATTAGAGCACTCTAGATATTGGGCGTGTATAATGATAATATACACGCTAAAGAGTTTGCCTTCTTCTACCGAGCGCACATAGCCCAGCGGTAGAATCGCCGACTGACCCCAATTCGGTCGGGTTTCAATTCTGGGTTAAAAGCAATCGGAGGCTAACCGTACTGATGGGCTGTGATACAGCGAAACAGATCTGTCTGCGGATGACTATATATATATATATATATATATACGTAACAGTCCTACCCAGTTACGGCTAAATTATATGTCGAGATTTCCAACATCCTACACAATGACTAATATAAACAAGTCGGGGCTTATTCTCTTTCTGTGGAAGGGAATCGTCATAAATAGACGTTAGTATCTTCTCTTAATAATACCGTCGAAAGTCTCTTTTGCTTTTCTTAGTTCAAATGACCGTCTGCGCTTTGACCATGATAAAACTTGATGACCAACGTCTGAGTAATAATTTTCCTGGGATTGTATCTGATTAGAAAAAGGAAAGTGTAGATATTTGAGATAATAATTTGCCTTTTGCCTAGTGAACCTCCAGAAGGAATTTAGGCAAAAAAATGTATGATCGGTGAGGAAAAAAGATTTTTTTACATTTTTTTCTTTAATTTAATATTAGAAGACAGAAAGAGTGACACTGAGATCCGAAGGCGAATTGGTACGGTCAAGAAAAGATTTTAGAAGCTGAGTAGTGTATTGACAAACAAAAATTTCACTGGAAACAAAGATGAGAATGCTGGATTGTTATGTTAGGTCTGATCTTCAATTTGGCAGCAGAAGCTGGACAATCTCACCAAAGATAAAAAGAAGACTTGAAGCAACCGAAATATGGTTCTGCAGAAGGATGCTTAGGATGGCATGGACCGAGCATGTGAGCAACGATACGGTTTTGGAAAGGATGGAAACGAAAAGGAAACTAATACTTAACATCGGGAAAAGACAGCTGAAGTTCGTGGAACATGCAATGAGGAAGGAGGGCTTGGAGAATCTGATACTCACAGATCAGATAGAGGGAAAGAGAGGCGGGGGAAATCAGTGCGTAACATATTTATTGAGCAAATGGATGGCAGAGGATTGGGAGGGGTAACAAGAGTAAGCGTGTTAAGAGTTACAAGGGACAGGGAGGTGTGGAAGGCCATGATTGCGTACGTCCTGAAGGGACACGGCATATAGCAAAAGAAGAAACAACTTTTTTCAAGACAAGTGAGTGACAAGTGATCTGTGTAATAAGTTCTTTATCACTGCTATTTTATATCTTGGTGGGTTTTAGATATATATTTTGTCATGGTGCCCTTCTACGAGGAATGAACTCTTCCTCCTGCTATAGATAAATTACCTGCGCGACGTTTAGAGAGGAGTTACTTACGAGTAGGTAGCAGCAATCAAGTACTGCAGTTAACGGACGCAGTTAACGAGAACTATTAGTCAGGCAGCGTAAGAATAACTTCGGACTTACTTATTTCTATCTTACTTACTAGCAGTATAGCCCGGCGTTGCTCGGGTGCAATGAAAGCTTTAAAACTAATCCATGGTCCTGGAGCTCAGACTCTTTGGACGTTGGCACGAAAGACTAAAAAGCAATAGTTGTTTACAGTTAAAGCGAAACCGTAGACTGAATGAAAAATGAATGGATGTAAATCAAATTTTGATTTCCTGGTATCAATATCAAATAAGTTTTTTTCGTTGTAAACTGAATTTTGAAGGCTAAATAAGTCCTCTGAGTAAATGGTATCATGGCTGAGACTAAGAACTACAATTATACCTACTTAGAGCCAAACACGAAGCAAAAACTAAAATATAAGGGCTGAAAAAAATACAGACATACAGGCAGATAAACAGACACACACACAAACATCTTGCCTTTATATATGTATATTATCGATTTTCTGCACTATTGTACGAACTGCAACATTGAAACTTCTGAATATCGTTTCTTATGTCTTCGTCTATGAGTGTATCAAATTTGATTAAAATCGAGAACTCGAGGAGCTGAGTTCGAGTTCCAGTTGAATTCATTGCATTCACTTACGCGCAAATACCCTTGGGAAAGGTATTAATCCGTTTCTACCTTCCAATTATGGGTTAAATAACAGGACATATTGGGTTCTATAGCCTTGGCTGGCAACCAGTCTACCGCAGAAAGCAATGGCAACCTACTGCGGGATAAACTTCTGCCCAGTCAGTTATGTCTCTTTCGGGACATGATCGCCCAAGCGTGTTTCACGTATGGCACTTAACTGACTGAATAGATTGGCAAGAAGGTTTCGTCAATTTATAGGTGAATTGGCAAGATGTAACCGTAAGTTCTGTATTAACAGATTCTTTTCTCGTACTTCTTACTTGTGGAACTCCATTCTGGCTCCATGCTTTCAAGCTAACTTTGATCTTTAAAAGTGCAATATTAATCTTTATCTACTCTTTTCTTATTACTCCTAAAGAATATTTCTAATTCCTTCACTCCCAGTAACCCCTTGTGTCTTAGTGGCTTTATTGCCTTGCATGGAGTGAAATAACTTTAAAAAAAAAAGAATTTCATCGATATACCATGTATATTAATATTTAATGTATTGTTACGAGTGCAGGTTTTATTTTTATTTCTTTTTTTTTTTTTTGGCACTGGCGACGCCAGGTGACACTGTCTTCGTTTTGCTGATGGCGGGTTGATATTTACGAAGCCGTAAGGTGAAAAGATCTGCTCTATAAAAGCACTGAATACAATAACAAGAAATTGGAAAAAATATCTAATAAATCACAGATAAAAAAGGGTTTTCGATGGCAGGAATAAATGTGGATATAATGAAATAAACACACAGTCACACATATAGACACATGCACACATAGACATTCACTCACACACACACACACACACACACACACACACACACACACACACACACACACACAGAGAGAGAGAGACACAGACACACACACAGACACAGGCACACACAGAGACTGCGATCGAGTTGTGGAAATGATTTAGACTTAGTGTATTAAAGCAAACATTAAAACAGAAAAAATAAATCAATAAGTAAAGAAAAATTTGAAACGAAGAAGAAGAAGAAGAAGAAGAAGAAACCTGGGAGTTTATAAGTATAAAAATAAATTCAAAGGAAGAAAGATGAAAATCTGCAGAAAAGAAGAAGAAAAAGAAGAAAATGAAGAAAAACCGAAAAGATTAGTTCAGAAGAAGAAGAAGAAGAAGAAGAAGAAGAAGAAGAAGAAGAAGAAGAAACAAAGGAATTTAAAAGTGTAAAAGTAAATTTGAAGAAAAAAAATCTCAAGAAGAAAAGAAACGAAGAGATTTGAAAAGGGGAATAAGAATAACAATAATAATAATAACAATAACAAGAAGAAGAAGAAGAAGAAGAAGAAACAGGAAGATGTAACAAGAAGAAAAAAAGAGAAGAACAGAAGAAACAAAGAAATTTAAAAGTGGAAAATTAAATTCGAAGTAAGAAAGAAGAAAATAAGAAGAAGAAGAAGAAGAAGAAGAAGAAGAAGAAACAAAGATATTTGAAAAGAAGAAGAGGAAGAAGAAGAAAAGAAGAAGAAGAGGAAAAAAGAAGAAAAAGAAACAAAGGAATTTAAGATTGGAAAAGTAAATTGGAAGGAAGAAAGAAGAAAATCTGAAGATGAAGAAGAAGAAACGAGGGGATTTGAAAAGAGTTAAAAGAAGAAGAAAAAGAAGGAAAAGACAAGAAGAAACAAAGAAATTTAAAAATGGAAAAATGCGAAGAAAGAAGAAGAAGAAGAAGAAACGAGGGGATTTGAAAAGAGTAAAAAGAAGAAGAAAAAGAAGGAAAAGACAAGAAGAAACAAAGAAATTTAAAAATGAAAAAATGCGGAGAAAGAAGAAGAAGAAGAAGAAGAAGAAGAAGAAGAAGAAGAAGAAGAAGAAACGAGGGGATTTGAAAAGAGTTAAAAGAAGAAGAAAAAGAAGGAAAAGACAAGAAGAAACAAAGAAATTTAAAAATGAAAAAATGCGGAGAAAGAAGAAGAAGAAGAAGAAGAAGAAACGAGGGGATTTGAAAAGAGTAAAAAGAAGAAGGAAAAGAAGGAAAAGACAAGAAGAAACAAAGAAATTGAAAAATGGAAAAATGCGAAGAAAGAAGAAGAAGAAGAAGAAGAAGAAGAAGAAGAAACGAGGGGATTTGAAAAGAGTAAAAAGAAGAAGAAAAAGAAGGAAAAGACAAGAAGAAACAAAGAAATTTAAAAATGAAAAAATGCGGAGAAAGAAGAAGAAGAAGAAGAAGAAGAAGAAGAAGAAGAAGAAGAAGAAGAAACGAGGGGATTTGAAAAGAGTTAAAAGAAGAAGAAAAAGAAGGAAAAGACAAGAAGAAACAAAGAAATTTAAAAATGAAAAAAAGCGGAGAAAGAAGAAGAAGAAGAAGAAACGAGGGGATTTGAAAAGAGTAAAAAGAAGAAGGAAAAGAAGGAAAAGACAAGAAGAAACAAAGAAATTGAAAAATGGAAAAATGCGAAGAAAGAAGAAGAAGAAGAAGAAGAAGAAGAAGAAACGAGGGGATTTGAAAAGAGTAAAAAGAAGAAGAAAAAGAAGGAAAAGACAAGAAGAAACAAAGAAATTTAAAAATGAAAAAATGCGGAGAAAGAAGAAGAAGAAGAAGAAGAAGAAGAAGAAGAAGAAGAAGACGAAATGGATCAAAAGACGGAGAAGAGAAAAGGAAAAACTGAAGAAATTATCGAAAAGAAGATAATGATGATGATGATGATGATGCTGGAAAAGAAAACGCCAAAAAGGAAGATGAAAAACCACAAAATAATTGCGCTAATTGCAAATATGACAAAATGCAACGAGCAAAACCTCATTTCTACATACTCTTGATTTTACAAGTACGCAAAGTAAATATTTGAAACGGCAGTTAAAATCTATTTATTTTTTTGTTTATCTTCCGATCACAAAAATGGATCAAAGCTGAAGGATATTTCTTGATTGAAAATTTTCTAGAGATTCATAAATAACGAACTGATGCTCTCGTTTGTAAAGTATGAACAAAAACTGCCCCTGGACTAAATCCTTACTTGCAGGCCCTAAACCTAGGAAATTACACTACCGGCCATAATTATTAGGTCACCCCAGTTTTTTTTTGTTTTTTTTTAATGATGTATTTCGTACTATTTTTAGTATCTATTGCCAAGAGGATAATTCTAAATGAAAAGAGAATGGTTCTTTTGTTAAAACGGCACAATAATTTGTGCATCAAATGAACTGTTCTGGTGTCCAGTTTTTGTGCTCTCTTCCCCATGCTAGTCTCTTCTTCTTATTGGCTAGGCGAAGCAAAGGCTTCTTGGCTGCCTTGTAAAATTTTTCAAAGTAATAATAAAAAAAGAATCATTCTATTATCATTTAGAATGATTCACTTAGCATATATAAATATGCACACTACCGGCCATAATTATTAGACTACCCCAATTTTTAAAAGAAAATAATGTATTTCATACTATTTTTAGTATCCATTGCCAAGTGGATAATTCTAAATGAAAAGAGAATGGTTCTTTTGTTAATACTGCACAATAATTTGTGCATCAAATGAACTGTTCTGGTGTCCAGTTTTTGTACTCTCTTCCCTATGCTAGTCTCTTCTTCATATTGGCTGGCCGAAGCAAAGCGTTCCTGGCTGCCTTATAAAATTTTGCAATGTAATAATAACAAAAGAAACATTCTATTTTCATTTAGAATTATCCACTTGGCAATAAATACTAAAAATAGTATGAAATACATTATTTTTAAAACTGGGGTGGTCTAATAATTATGACCGGTAGGATACGTTCATATTAAAGTAAACGATAGGGTGACAAGAATCACGTCTTCTTTATGTGTCGTGTCCCTTCAGGACGTAGAGGATCATGGACCTCCATTTTTCCCTGTCCCTCGTCGCTCTTAATATTTTTCTTGTTGGTATCTCTCTCAAACCCCGCTGCAGCGTCCATTTGCGCCCATCAAATATGTCTAGCGGTGCTTTCCCGTGTCTCACTTACCTTCTGTCTGCCCTGTGAGTACCAGTTTCTTCAAACTCTCCTTCCTCATTACGTGTCCCAGGAACCTCATCTGTCTCTTCCTGATGTTAAGTATAAGTTTTCTTTTGGTTTTCATTCTCTCCAACACCTCGTCGTTGCTCACATGCTCGGTCTAGGGCATCTTCAGCATCCTTCTGTACAACCATATTTCTGCAGCCTCAAGCCTCTCTTGAAGAGATTAACCAACATTCACTGACACGAGGAGGACAGATATCACATAGCAGTCCAGTACTATACAGGGTATCCATAAAATCCGTGAGCACTTTAAAAGATTTATAACTTTATTTGTATTTGTGATAGAAATAATCTGTAAAAAATATTATAAAGTTTAATGTACCTAGTTTTAAGCATAGTTATTGAATAATTCTTTACCACAAACTTTGCAAATGTTTTTAAATAAGTAAACAGAGGAATCGGAAGGAGTGAACCATTTTATTAGCCTCCACGTTCGCCAGATTTGACTCCATTTGATTTTTTTTTTCATGGGGACATGTGAAAACAATCGTGTTTGCAACCAAACCTAGTTCATTAGAAGATTTGAAAGCTAAAATAAATAATGTGATTTCAGGCATTACAGTAGATCAGTTGGCAAATGTTTTCCGTGAACTGCAAAATCGTATTACCCTTTGTATTACTAATGATGGAGGACATGTGGAAACTTAAATAAAATATCAATAAAATCTTAAAAAATATATAGATATACTTCTTTCTTATCGTTTTTACAAATTATTTCTATCGCAAATACAAATAAAGTTATAAATTTTTAAAAGTGAACACGAAATTTATGGACAACCTTTATATATTATATTTCGCGTCAGAAGAATAAAATAAAATAAAAACGAATATTATTTAAAGTTCTAATTCATATTGCAAATAAACAATATTAAGTGCTTTTTGAAAATAATTAACGCATTTCAATGTTAAGCTTTAATTTTAATTAAATTTTTAATTCTTTTAATTTAATTTTATTTTTTTTTTGTGTGTGTGTGTGTTTTTTTTTGTATTTTGTTTTTGGATAAAGCCAAGAAAATCATTTTTGCATGACTGATGACGCAAACAATCATTGTGAGTGAAGTACTTTTCGCTCATTAAAGATAAGAAACAAAATTAATTTTATTTACAAACGATTAAAGCTGGTAAATTAACATATTGCATCAGGCCACGCTCATATCCTTATTAAATTAAACATTGTCAACTATTATCACCACTTTTCAACTAGTCTGTCAGTTGAGTGCCATACGTGATACACGCTTTGGGCGATCATGTCTCGAAAGAGACATGACTGACTGAGCAGAAGATTATCCCGCAGTAGGTTGCCATTGCTTTCTGCGGTAGACTGGTTACCAGCCAAGGCTATAGAATCCAATCTGTTCTGCTATTTAAACCATGGTTGAAGGGAGAAGAGACTGGTTTTATTATTATATTAATAAGTCTTAATTAGTGGGGGATCAGTTTATTACTTCATAACAATAGAAAAACTATCCCCTACTTTATGCCCAGTAGAAGCCTTAATCATGATTCCAACTATTATATTCAGTCAGTCAGTTAAGTGCCATACGTGAAACACGCTTTGGGCGATCATGTCTCGAAAGAGACATGACTGACTGGGCAGAAGATTAAACCTGCAGTAGGTTGTCATGTTTTCTGCGGTAGACTGGTTACCAGCCAAGTCTATAGAACCCAATCTGTTTTATTATTTAACACATTAATTGGAGTAGATAGATCTATCTAATTGGAGTAGATAGATCTATCTAATTGGAGTAAATATATCTATCTTAATTGGAGTAGATAGATCTATCGCCCGGTTCAAACTCCACCCACGTCTATTGAACAGGCTAAAAGGCTCATCCCTTGTTCCTTGTTTAGGATGTGGTTTCCGGCTTTCTCTTTTCCAAACTTGCCACATTGTTTGTTTGTTTTTTTCAATTGGAGTAGATAGATCCATCTATCGCCCGGTTCACACGCCACCCACGTCGATTGAACAGGTTAAGAGGCTCATTCCTTGTCCCCTGTTTAGGATGTTGTTTCCGGCTTTCTCTTTTCCAATCTTTTCACTATGACGTAGCCCCCCTGCACATCAGTGGTGTTACCGCCTTGCTCGGGGTGATACGATTAAAAAAAAAAAAAAAACTGGGAAGAAGAGACGGATTAATACCTTTCCCAAAGCTATTTGTGCTTAAGTAAATGCCATGAATTCCACTGGAATTCGAACTCGGCTCGCCGATTTGTCGTTCGGAGTCGATATCCACTGCACCACAACTAGTATTATTACTCATTTTTGACAAGAAAACCTTTTCACCTTCATTTTATATAAGATAAATAATTGTAAACCAATTTTTTGACTCGTATTTTATATTTATTTATTTTAAAAGAATGATTGTCAACCATTGTTATTAATTGTTGACTAGTATTTATTTTCATCTTCATTTTTTTAGATGAAGAATTGTCAACCGTTGTTGTTAATTTTTGACTTGTATTTACTTTCATCTTCATTTATTTTAGAAGAATAAATTTTGAGAAATATTTACTTCCATCTTCATTTTTATTTGATGAATGATTGTCAACTATTATTATTAATTTTTCACTAGTATTCTTTTTCATTTTCAGTTTTTTTAGATGAGGAATTGTCAAACATTGTTATTAATTTTTAACTAGTTTTTACTATCATCTTCCTTTATATTAGATTAAGTATTGTCAACCATAATTATTAATTATTGTCTATATTTACTTTCCCTTTGTTTTTTGTTTTTTGGGGTTTTTTTTGTTTTTTCATTAGATTACTAGCAGTATAGCCCGGCGTTGCTCGGGTGTAATGAAAGTTTTAAAGCTAATCCATGGTCCTGGAGCTCAGACTCAGCCTAAAGAATATTTCTGTGAAGTTTGGTGAGAATCGGATAAAAGTGTGGATTTGTATAAAGGACACACAGACAGATAAACAGACACACACACAAATATCTTGCCTTTTATATGTATATATATATATATTATCGATTTTCTGCACTATTGTAAGAACTGCAACATTGAAACTTCTGAATATCGTTTCTTATGTCTTTGTCTATGAGTGTATCAAATTTGATTAAAATCGGACCACTCCTTCCATAACCCGATTTTTTCGATTATCGATTTTCGATATTTATCGGGAGTACCTCGACACAAAACCTAGCTTAGAACACTCGCAGACGCTTATAGTACAACTGTGTAAATTTTCAAGAAAATCGGTTCAGCCGTTTCGGAATCTATAGGTAACGGACACACACACACACACACACACACACACACACACACAGACAAAGTTCCATTTATAAATAAGTTTAGATTATACATTATCAATGGGTTTTATTAATTTTTGATTAGTATACTTATATTTTCATTTTTTTTTTAAGCTGAAGAATTGTCAATTATTATATTTTAGCTGTATTTACTTTCAGTATATTTCTTGTTTATTGTTATTATTATTATTATTATTTTGTCATTTTTCATCATACTTCGATTTCTGCTATGGTCGCACTACCTACCAAGTCTGCGGGAAGACCTGAGGCAGGTCGTGGTGTGTCGTTATGGCTCCATTTCATGATTTTTCTATCTCCCCTATCGTCCCTAGCGTTGCATAGACAAAATTCTCCTTAGTGTGTGGGCTGTACTTAACAAGAGAGTTTTTTGTATATCTCTTAAGCTTGGGTTTCCAGGGATTCTTTCAATGTGTTGGTTTTTTCCTTTTTGTTCATCATTCCAAGTGCACCTACTATCACTGGCACGACTCTTGTTTTCAATTTCCACATTGTTTTCTATTTCAATTCCCAGGTCTTTATATTTTGACAGTTTTATTATTATTATTATTATTATTATTATTATTATTATTATTATTATTATTTTGCTGCTTTCACTATTACAGTCGATCTCAGTCGGGAATCGCCCCCACCCCCCCAAAAAGATGATCGGTAAGATTTGATCCCATGTGTCCTTATCTCAGAGAAAGCCGACGGTTATATAACTAGCTTACCATCTTTCGAGCTTGTTTTGTTTTTTGTGTCTAGTCAAAACATGTTGCATTTCTCTCCGTCCAACTAAATATGTCATTCACCTTAACTTGGTTTGGCACGAGACCGTAAGAGATGAATAGATCGCGAGAATCGAACTGGTACCCTAGCAAGTCGTCTATCGAGACAGGCTTGTTAATCGTGGGCCCTAATCTTTTTAACCAAGCCTTGACTGACGCAAGGCTTCGGCAAAGCTGCTTGTAAGGATCGAACTTCTTCCAAAAAGTCCGATAAATTTGCTTGCTAACCTTCAATCTACGGCAGGCCCCTTCATTCTGTTTCCGACAACAATCTAATTCTTAATATTGTTAAAAAGTTCTATATTGCAAAATTATCGCAATATGAATGACGATAAAAATAAATCTCATAAAAAATATAAAAACTAACGGAGAAACTTTTGCGAAGAAATTATGATTTTAGAAGTATCAGGATAGTTAAATACTTCTTGTTCACAATCAATAAGCTATACTGTGCCGTCTTGTTGCGAAGATATTCTTTTTTTTCTTTTGGGTTTTAGGAAAAAAAAGGATATATAGGTGAAATAATCGCTTCTACAATAAAATAGTGAAAAATGGACAAAAATTGGTCAATAAAAAAGAAGAATTACAAAAGAATTTTTTAAAAAATTGAGTGTTAAAAAAAGAAAGAATGAAAAGAAAGGGTAATAAGAAAGAGAGAAGAAAAAACTATTTATAAAAAGACTAAGACTAATATAGGGAGTAGGAGGAAAAAAAGACAGAAAGGCAGAAAAAAAAGAGAAAGGCTGCTGATTGTTCATAATTTGCTACGCGAATTCTGATTGGTCCAGAGTGGCTGCCATGGTGACGTGCTGGTGGGGGTAATGAAGCCAGCCAGGTCAAACACACAACACACGGCCGTCTGCTGGGGTGATCCGACTTAAAAAGCTCCACCCGACCATCAAAATCTTGTCTATGGCATCACCGGTGCCACCCGCCAGCACACGAGCCTGTTAAAGTGTCTCTGA
This sequence comes from Ascarosepion bandense, assembly GCA_037127315.1. Taxonomy (NCBI): domain Eukaryota; kingdom Metazoa; phylum Mollusca; class Cephalopoda; order Sepiida; family Sepiidae; genus Ascarosepion; species Ascarosepion bandense. Next base: position 1,753,933 of record JBBBDQ010001075.1, on the reverse strand, counting down.
CCCGGACCGAATGGATATAATTTATTTAAAAATTTATTTTATTTAATTATACGTAAAAAGAAGGAAAAACAAAGAAAAAAGAAAGCCTGCATTTCATTTACGGTGAAATTAATTAACTTAAAAAAAAAAATTGAAGGAAAAAGTCGGGGTCTTGTTACCCTTTATTTTACCGGGAGGCTTTGATTTACAAAAAAAAAAAAAAAAAAAAAAAAAAAAAAAACAAATAGTAGGGAAAGAAAGACGGAGAGAAAGAAAGAAAGAAAGAAAGAGAGAGGAATAATAAAAATATCTTTTTCCGTTTCGTCTACCGATGCTCTGAATGACAACAAACAACAAAATAAGGAGACAATATCTCCTAAAAAAGAGATTAAAAAAAAATGTATTCGTTGACTTTAATTTTCCTTCTCCCTGATCAGTGATATTAACAAATTGCTGAAAAAACACAACTGTAAGATTATTATTATTATTATTATTATTATTATTATTATTATTATTACTTAAGATTTTTAAAAATTGAACATCAATAGACGTACTTACTTCTTTTCTAGTTTAGAATTACTTTGTTAAAAAACAAAAAAAACTATCAGATTTTACTGTATGAAAAAATTAAAATAAAAAATTAAGAATAAAAAAGTGAAATATACTTTAAAAAATACAAATAAACAAAAAACAAAAAACAAAAACAGAAATAAACAACGGAAATAAATTAAATATTAATTTCCAAAGTAGGCAAACTTCTTTTTTTAAATCTTACTAAGTTAAACATAATAAATACAATTGCAACAGATTTATTTTACAATACACAGATCTATCTATACACAAACACACATACACGTTTAAAAAACCAACAACAAAATATAGACTTTCGCTTTCAACGCTTCTACAGGTGTTGGTTGTCACATTGGAAAGCAAATCACGAAACACGTTTACAGAGGAAGTTTATAAGGAAAACAAAAAACAAAAAAAACAAAAAAACAACCAAAATAATGATTTAGAAAAATATATATTGATTTCTTCTTAGCTTGTTTTTACACGTTGGTAAATTAAAATTTTGTTTAAAGACAATAAAACTTAGGACGAAGTCGGTAATCAAGCAAAAGTACTTTAAAAGACAAACGAAACACACACACACATAAAGAAAAATCCGAAAATACACTCGTATAAAAAGTGTGTTTAAAACCTGAGAACTCAAATAAAGGCGATACACATTTAAAAATTACTACTGAACAAGTCAAATGATATTTAAAAAGATTTTTTAAAAAAAAAAGATCTATTTTCCCATAGCAACAAGCAAATAAATCTAACATCTTATATTTTTTAGTTTAACATTGTGCAAAAAAAATTAAGTAACTTAACCACTGAAATTGGTTAAAGTTTATAATTAATCTTTTTAATTATATTCATATAAATTCAAAAGATGTCCAGAAAGGGTATCTTAAATCTTTCTAAGTGTATTTCAAGATTCTAATGTCTAGAATCTAATGTAACAAGTTACAAGTGAAAAGAAAAAGGGAAAATCAAGAAAAGACAAGGGAACAATCTGCGTTTGATTACACACACACACGTGCACACACGCGTGCACACATTTTACGTGTTTTCCTTTTTTACGGTTTTCATCTCAGGCCAGTGAAAATATCCTCTTTATTCATCTGACTTGCAATTAAACTTTCTGGATATACCATTAAAAAAACAATCCAACCATAAAAAGTCAAACAAGGATTTTACTGTTGAAAAAAAAAAAAAAAAAAAAAAAAAAGGGAAAGAAATTAGTTTTTTTTTCTTTTTACGCAACGCACAAAGCAAGCGTGCGTCAACCCATATTTACGCGTGTTTTGCAAAATAAGAAAGAAAAAAAAAACGTATACATATGATACGTTTATTTTATGTGTATATATATCTATACAATCTGTGTATGTATTTTTCTTTTATCCCTAATATATAATTAATTACGTGGTGCCCAGCTACACACGACCTTTTTTTTCTTAGAACCATTCTGAGAAAAAAAAAATAATAATAATAAAAAAAAAAAGGGAAATAGACATTTTTTTACTGTGTAGGAAAATTATTGTTTTACAGATGATGATGATGGCTGATTGGTTGTGTGATGATGATGGTATCTAAAAATTTACTTCAGTGTTAAATAGTTTATCTTTTTAGTTAAGTTAAAACGAAACAAAAAAAAGGCTGTCGTATTCGTTGTTACTTTTGACAAGTAAAGTAACTGTTTTCCTACTTACACACACACACACACACACACACACACACACACACAAACACACACACAAAAGAAAAACGAAAAAACACACATACAGACAGAGTGAAGAAAGGAATATATGGGGTACTGATGACCATGTAAAACGCACACATAAACTGGCAAAAATTAATCGACACATCAACGATCGGCTTGCATATTGTGTTCATTCCTGTCTTGAGAAAATAAAAATAAAAATAAAAATAAAATAAACAGGTCTGAAAACTAGGAAACCACGTGCGATGAGATAGGTCGACCTGAGGCAGCTAAAAAAACACTTCCTATTTTGCGCAATAAAGCAATAAAAAAAAAACTTATTCACACCCACGCACAGATAAAAAAAATAAATAAATATATAAAAATGAAAATTTTACAGAAAAAAATAAAAATAAAACCAATAATGAAATAGATAACGGAATGTATATACATAATTTAAAAGATAATTATTCATTTTTTTTTAAAGATATTTTATTTCTTAGAAAAAAAAAATTAGAAAAAACTGTTTATTGTATTTAAATTAAAAAAAAAAAACTTCAATTTTCCTAGTTAAAATCTGGCAAAAAAAAGTAAATGAATAAAATAATTTAAAAAAGATTTCTTTTTTCCATTCTAATTTATTTTGAAATTTATATTTTAAAAACTTGATTTGGTATAAAACCTTTCTTGGGATTTTGATTTTATAAATTAAATGCAATCTAAGTTTTACGATTTCCAAAATTAATTTTCAAAAATTTATAATTCAATTTTATCATTATTTTTAAAACTTTCTAAAAATTATTTTCTTAGTTACATACACAATTTCTGCTCACAATAACGGAATTTATTTTATTGCAAAAAAAAAAAAAAAGAATATTTTTATTGAAGATTATATTATTGAAACATTTCTATTTATAAGGAATACTTACCGTTTCTTTCTTTCTTCTTGGAAAGAGTAGGGGAGGAAAAGAGCTTATCAAGTTTTTAGTCCTTAACTAACCAAAGTAAAGTGTCACTATTTTCTCATCTACCCAATTTAAAACTTACCGTTGCAAGTTTGTTAGTTTAAGGGTACAAAAAGTGTCCTTATAAAACAATATGATTGGGGAACATACCCCTTTGGATAAAAATAAACAAAGAAATTTACAGAATTTACAACACCAACAAATACCAACAATTTCAAGTAGCCTAACTGTAACGACATCATCATCAGCATCTTCTTTTTACTCTTCTTCTTCTTCTTCTTCATCATCATCAGTCTCCGCTGTAGTAGCCATCTTTCACACTAGAAGAGCCCCGCTTACGCCTAAAAGTAGAACCGTCACCCACCTACACTCGTTCCCGCCCATAGAGATCGGAGTCGAAGACTACAGCTGGAGAAAAACAAGAAGACGAAGAAGAACCTATTGTACTGGCAAAAACACAGTCAGCAGTAGCACGAACGAGATCTTCGTTAGGGTTTTTAAGGGCAGCAGAGGTAATACCAGCAGTAGGACTAGCAGCGGAAGTATCGACAGAGTCAGGCGTGCATCTGCAGTGTAAGGGTCTCGCTGCAGTTGTTTCTCGTTCAAAAAACAGCGGAGAGGGCTGCAGAGTATAGTTATTGTAAAGTTAGTTTAAATTTTATTGTTATTATTTATTTAATTTTTGCATTTTTTAAAGTAACAGGCATAGAAGGGACCAGGGAGATTTTAATATGCCAAAAAAAAAAAGGTAGTAGTAGCCATCACTGTCATTTTCTAACGGCAGTAGATCTGCTATAGTCATAAAAGTAGCAGTCTTATTTTTTAAATAAAAAATAAAATAAAGCAGCAATAAACGCATATATATATATATATATATATATATACATAAAAACGAAAACAAGAAGCAGTAGTAGTAGTAGTAATAGTAGTAGTAGTAGTAGAGCAAACAGCGTTAGTTTACTTTATAAAATGGCGGACCTTGAGAGTAGTCTTACAGCGATGGACTGGCTCCCTCGGCTTAGTGTGGGAGGGGCCATGGCCGGCTCAGGGGTCGCCGGGGCGGCCGCAGGGGCCGGGGGACCCGTATTGCGGACAGTAGATGGCCACCAAATGGGCCTACCCAAATACCACCCCCACCAAGGTAACAACAATAATAATAACACCAACAACAACACCAGCAACCCGGGTGGTGATGGCGGCGGCGGCGGCAGGTGTCCACCCCACCCCCAGCCACCCGGGCACAACAACATCAACAGCCACCACCCTCAGCAACACCATCAACAACAACAACCACCACCGCCGCCACCACCGCAACAACAACATCATCATCATCATCATCATCAACAACAACAACAGCACCACCATCACACCGCTAGGGACGGAAAACCACCGTATAGTTACGCCAGTCTAATTACTTTTGCAATAAACAGTTCCCCTAGGAAAAAAATGACATTGAGTGAAATTTATCAATGGATATGCGATAATTTCCCTTACTACCGGGATGCTGGGAATGGTTGGAAGGTAAGTACGATCATTCATATTATCATTATTTTTATATTTTATAGACGTTAGCAACCAATTTATATATATATATATATATATATATATATATATATATATATATCAATTTCTTGTTGTAAATTCTACTTCCAGAAAATGTGATCGTCGTTATATGTATGGAAAATTAAAATAAGACAAAATGAAGATTCTTAAGTGACAAAGAAAAACAAGAAAAAAAAAAAATTCTACTCGACCGGCATATAAAATTTTTTTAAAACCACCATGAAATTTCCAGTTGATAAAAAAAAAACAGCAAAAAACACAACAACAAAAGAGCGATATTTTTTATTTGTTTTACATCGTTTCTAAAATTTTCCCTCATTGCGTTTTTTTTTTTAGTTGTTTTTTAAGCGTCTTCAAAATTAATGATGGAAAAAATATATACACTACAATACAGTCACTTACACACTGTTCTGAATATTGAGTCCTATTGCTAAACCGGCTTGGCGCGGGTTAAAATAAGCAAAATAATTTAAAGAAAAAAGAAAAAAGAAAGACTAAGAAACGTAACTAGAAAAAAAAAGTAAGAATATTATTTTACCCACCCCTTTTTTTAAGTCAGTCAGTCTCGTTCATCTTCGTATTTATTCGCAAACAATATTAACGAAATCAATGTGATCAGAATGCAATGCTTCGCAGTTTCTCTCTTACCGGCATCTATGGTGAGCGTTCAAAAACTGCACTGATTCTAAAAACAAACTCCGGAATAAGTTAACAAAGATTCAAATCACAAAAAAGTAGTTTGTTAAACGGTCACTTCGATAAACTCAAGCTCTTTCCTTCATTATTGATCGATTGCTATATATTTTTTTTTCTTTCTAAGTCGAAAATCCTAAATCGATTCTTAGTATTTATTGTGTTCTGAACTGAAATAGTTAATTGAAGGCTTCTCTTTTCTCTGCATGCATAAGTAATTTTGCACTTTCGTGGGACCCCAAGTGGACTTTGATATACGTCTTTGTATTCTTTATTTTTTTTCACGTTTCCTTATCTCCCATGTCATAAAAAAAAGAAAATAGTCGAACATTATAATACGCTACGTGTTGAATCACGCGCTGCTACACAGAGTGATTGAAAAGTAATTCCCCATTTTAAAAACGACTTATAATTTATTTTAGTAACTAAATTTTTTACAAGAAATGGATCTGAAAAGAAAGCGTTTAGTATGAAATGAAGTTATTGTTTTTCTTTTTAAGATTCGATATGGGTACCAGATTTCGTTATCAACTTCACCAGCTACCCAGGAATCGCGTCAACGATTTTCGCGTCAATGATTTGACCAGGAACTCTTGTGGTATGGAAGACATAACTTCTTGTATTAACCCTTGAGGTTCTTCCAAAGTTTCCGTTTGGTATTATTAATAAACTTCTTTCTCCTTTAACCAATCCCAAAGAAAAAGTCACTGGGTGTTAAAGTTAGGACTCATGTCTGGCCACTCATTCATAAAATAGGGAGGTACTTTTAAATCACCTTTCCCTATAACGATGTCGCCTTAAGCAAGGCAGTAATGCTATTGAGACCCATGGGTTTACTGAATATGGAAGTATTAGAAACAGAAACATTTCTAAGGAGCAATATATATATATATATATATATATATATATATATATATATATATATATATATATGCATGATTAAAGGCAGAAGAAAACTTACTGAGGCGACGAGTTTGTCCTCTAGTGGACTTCATCAAGGCAAATGTAAGGATTTTAAAGTCCATCAGAGGATGAAACACGTCGGCTAAGATAAGTTTTCTTTGTGGTTATTTATATTATGTTTTTATATATATATTTTTAGTTATCTGAACTACACATACACACACACACACACACACACATACACAAAAATGTGTGAACATTCAGATTTCAATAAAATATGTTTAAATAAACAATATGAATAAAGACAAAAAAAAAACAACACTTTTTTATACCGACGCGTTTCGTCAAAGTCCTCAGGGAACGAAACGCACTGGTAAAGAAAAGTTTTCCTTTTGTCACACACACACACACACACACACACACACACACACACACACACACACACACTGCAAATTATAGGTAAAAGTTTTGGGGCCATCACCTTGATTGAGCAATTAGTAGGTTTCATGCCTTCTTTGGCTTAATTAGCTCCTACAAAGCTAAGGTGCTGAAACCATTTAACTAATTAGTGCATGGCATCCAATTTTTTTCAGAGATCTGTTTACCTAAAATATCAAATCCACCGGCCCTAAGATTAATATTAGCCAGCAAGGGAGATTAGGGAAAAACAGCTAAAATTGTAAGGGCACTTTATGCAATAATGGGCTAATTTCGTTATTATTATTATTATTATTATTATTATTATTATTAGATATATGAAAAAAAAAAATAAATAAATAAAAAACAACCCTTCAGTAAGAAAAAAAAAACCTCTGGTCTGAAGTGAGCTATTAAATTTGTTTTGAAAAAGACCCGCAACCTTGAAGTTTTAGAGGATTCTTGGAAATTCGGAAAAAAATCTCCTCAAAATTTTGGCCTATATATATATATATATATATATATATATATATATATATATATAAGTTTAACTTGGAGTACAATATAAGATATTGATATATCCCTTAATTTAATATAGTTTATTAAATAAAATGTTTCTCTTAAAGGAATTTTGTCTGGTCTCTGACCTCCGACATTCTACGTCAACACCGTTGTAACCTTCCCTACAATGTTACCCCGGAAAATAGCCCTTTCCTTCCCCCCTTTCCTTGATTCACGGGGGTAGATTGTTCCTGTTACGCTAACCATTTTCACGATATTTCCTCTTTATTCTTTATTTAGTACTTCTCGGTTATTGATGCCCTGTTCCCACTGTGTATATGCCTGCACCACTCAGCCTAGGGTTTGAACTCCCAATTACTGTCGCCCAATTCTACCTCCGTAGATTAAATAAAGGGTTCAGTTCGAATTTTCATGTAGATTACCCGGATCAACAAGTACCTGATGAGAGCCAGAGGACACAGCTATCGAAACGTTGTCATGAGAACAACAAAACAAGAGAGGACAGTATTCCGACTTCAGATAATAAAAAAAAAGGCTCATTCCAGAACTGAAACAGAAACCCTAGGTACTCGTGTATAAGTCGACCTAATTTTATTTTGCGGGAATTTTAATTCCCTCCCCTAGAAACAATAAATTACCTGTGTATATTTTAACCGGTCATCGAAAATAATTATTTTTATTTTATCTCTTCAAATATTTACCGATGCATAATATCACCGGTCATCAAAAATTATTTGGTACAGTACCTTGCTTGGGATTTGTTAGAACCAGGGTTTAAAGAAATGTGACCTTCGCTAAAACCCATCGGCTTCACTTGCTGAAAGCTATTTTTAACCACTAATCTGAGAAACTCTGAGGGTTTCGAGATCGCTGAACGGGTTTTGTGCCCTGCGTACCGTGTTGGATTTACCTATAAGCCTAGCAGGCTAAAGCTTAGCGCCTCAAAATCTACGGGGTTTCCATCCAAGGTTTATAATGTTTTTTTTTATACTGTTATGTGCCTTTCTAACACATGCTGTCATAACGCATTTTAGTCTCTAAATAACCCTTCAGTAATTTTAAACACTAGACATCATTCTCGGTTTTACTCAAATTGTTTATTTTAACATACTTCCATTTTCTTCTACTCGTGTGACTGGGGGATTTCAAGTGGAATAGCCTAGGGCAGGGGTCGGCAACCTTTTGGAGAGTGAGGGCCAAAAGGCTATGTAGAGTCATGGAGGATGGCCAAACAGCTATGGCTCCAGTGTCATGGAGAAAAAACCATGTTATTAAATATGTGAATAAATTTTCTATGTGTTTGAAGAAAGCAAGGATTGAAAATAATTTAATATCTGACGCGAGTTTTGTTAAAATAATATTACTTCTTAAAAATAAATGTTTCATAAATCAGTATTGAAAAAAATTCCATTAAAATCGGTGGAAAACACTATTTTATATTCATTTAAAGTGCCCGCTCACGAAAGCAATTTCACAGAAAAAGTGAAAGTGAGGCTATATACTAATTTTGGCGATCCCTACAAATAAAAAATAAAAGTAAAACATTCTTCAGATAAAAAGAAATATAAAAATTTCGACGCAATATATTCAGACTATCAACTGTCACTTTAGTTTGGTTTACCTATATTTATATCGGGTCCTGAGCAAAGTAGCGGGCCGGACAAGATTCACTCAAGGGCCGGATGTGGCCCGCAGGCCGGGAGTTTCCGATCGCTGGCCTAGGGCCACTCTTCATGTGAATCTAGCCCTGGAGTACCCCTTACATTTCGTACATGAACAAATTATGTATTTAGTGTTTACAATGATAATTTACAAAACTTGTGACTATCTTTAATGGAACTACTTGTAAAATTATTTTTTGTCAAGTAAATGAGTGCCCCTGTGTTAGATTTACCTATAGTCCTGGGTATGACGGTAACTGCATCCGGCAGCAAGGCCTCTGATTGGGATGTTGTGAGGAGCATGGAACCACCTCTTAATTGCTGTTGTTTTCAGGTCCAACCTGACCCGGAGTGGTAGCACCTGGTAGGGTCCAAGCTATGGGCAAATATTTAACCCCCAAACTGGGGTCAAAGCACTATGAATGTATAAAAATACACTTTTATAGAAATATATAAATAAAAATAGACTTTTATAGAAAATTATACACTTTTGAAGGAAAAAATTGTTACCATGTCTGATTTTTAAAGGAAAAAAATTGTTACCATAACCGATTTTTGAAGAGAAAAACATTGCCTTAATACGTTTTTGAAAAAAGTTTATTACCAGCAATACATTTTTAAATACAAAACTAGAACACATATTCAGTTTTTTTAAATAAAAATTAAAAAAAATTTTTTTCATCAAAACCTGACTAAATCAACCTTCTCACTATAATTGAACATTATAAAAATCTTAAAACCTTACCTTTTTGGCATTAAATAACCCACAAAGGTTGATATGCCATTAAACAAAACTCAAACTCGTAAGATTTAGCAGGCTGAAACTTCGGGCCTCAATATCTAGGGGGTGGGGCTCTAGTTAAGGTGTATAATATTTTTTACTCTGTCATAGACTTTTCTTACGTCTGCTGTGTACTCCGGCTTGGTGTAGTGGTTAGCAAGCTTCTCTCATTATATAAATTATGACTGAATTGTGAGTTCGATCCCCACTGGGTGCCTTGTCATTTTGGCTTTGTGCGACATTTAAACTACACTTAGAAAATCACTTTACACGTGCTGTCATAACACTTCAGTAATTTTAAACATTTATCATTATCCCCCGATTTAAGCAAATTGTTTAATTTAACACTTTCCCACTTTCCTATACTCGTGCTAATGGGGACTTTGGAGGGGTCTCTCAAGCGGAATAGACTAGGGTCACTCTTCATTTAAATCTGGCTCTACCGAAAATGCATATTTGTTAATCTCTTTCATAAATTACCTATAGGCTTAGCAGGTTGAAACCTCTGGCCTCAATATCTAGAGGGCCTCTAGCTAAGGTGTATAATATTTTTGACACTGTCATAGGCTTTACTTACACATCCTCCGATTTAATCAAATTGTTTAATTTAACACTTTCCCACTTACATCTACTCGTGCTAATGGGGACTTTGGAGGGGCCTCTCGAGCGGAATAGACTAGGGTCACTCTTCATTTAAATTCGGCCCTGCTGAGAATGCATGTTTGTTAATCTCTTTCATAAATTTCCTGTATATAGTGCGACCCCTATATTTTGCGTAAAAAATTATAAAAACGTGCACTATTCTCAAATATACACAATAAATGATTTATTATTTAGTTATTTTGAAAATGTTTCAGATAGAACCATTAGATTACCTTTTTTTAACTGGGAATTCGATGTGTGTTAGTTTTTAATAAAACTAAAGTTAAAAAGCAAATAAGTATTGAAGATTTACTTGGTAAAAAAAGGTGTGGCTTTTTAAAAAATAGTTTGTTTATACACGTACTTTGATATGTCTTTTGATTGCAATCATTTCTGACTGCCGGTAAATTCTGTTCTTCACAAGCTATTAAATTTCGCCCCAGTCAGTGTATTTCCAGCGGGTTCTTCATTTGGGACATTTGTTTGTAAACGTAGAGACAGTGCAAGTTAGATCGTATAAAAAGCAAAATAGAAGCTAATATGTTGCATGTTAGTTTTCTAGATCTAGATAGATTATAAGTAAATACAAGTTTTCCTTAAAAATATTCTCTTTGTTTTAATGAAGTACCTGGAACAAAAAAACAAAAAACAAACTTGAGACAAGAAATAATTTACGTCATTTCAGTTTATTATTTTATCTTATTTTTTATATATTCATATTTAACTCAATTTCACACAGACCCATATATATATATATATATATATATATATCTTATATATATATATTTCACACAGACCCATATATATATATATATATATATATATATATATATATATATATATATATATATATATATATATATATATATATATATATATATATATCATGTATATATCTTAAATATATATATATATATATCTTATATATATATATATAAGATATATATATATGTATATATATATATATATATCTTATGTATATATCTTAAATATATATATATATATATCTTATATATATATATATATATAAGATATATATATATGTATATATATATATATATATCTTATATATATATCTTAAATATATATATATATATATATATATATATATATATATATATCCGAGTGAATACAGAACGAAGAAAGAATTCTTACAACGTCCAAAACATTAATTTCAAGCAGGTTTCGATATATAATATATAGAGCTGGGAATATAGATTTGTAACAACTATTACTGTATATATATATATATATATATATATATATATATATATATATATATTTGTTGTTCTTGAAAACACTAAAACCGGCAACGTCTCTGTTTCATGCACTATGTGCAATCATCAGACAGCAAGAATATATATATATATATATATATATATATATATATATATATATATATATATATACGCAGTAGTGTGCAAAAGTATTCGGACCAGAACTATTTTATCTTTTATGAGGCATGAAAATAAATTTTTCAATCACCCCTGTCCTAACACTTTTTGCACACTACTAGTACTGTACAAAAGTATTAGGACAGGGGTGATTTTCCTAAAAACCTCACTGAAATTCAAATACAGGGTGAAAAGCCAAACCTTTGTAGGAATTATTTAACTAAAAAGGAAGAGGAAAGAAAACTTCGAAATTTGAATTGGTTCCCACAAAGCCCTGATCTCAATCCTAATGAACATCTATGGGATATTTTGGAAAAAAAAGAAATTGATAAATCTAATTTTACTTCGCAAGACACACTTTGGGAACAAATACAAGCTGCTTGGCAAGAGATATCATTAGATAGATTGAAGAAGGTTATGATATCAATGCCTGACACAATGAAGACTGTGACCAAAGCAAAAGGCTATTATACTAAATATTAAATTTATTTTGTAACAAGTATTTATATATAATAATAATAATAATAATAAAACCGACTCTGTACGTATTCTAATCTTAAAATGTTACACAAGTAATTTTTAAAGACCACGAATAACCAGCAGAATCTAACTCCGTTATTGTCCTCGGCTATAGAGCTTTGGACAAAGAGGGGAAAAAAAAGAAAACTGCGTAGGACCGACAATACATACGGTTCTTCACAGTAAAGAAAAAAAACCCTCGAACGGAACGAACCACCAGGAAAGAAAAGTGCTCGATACTAAACTAACCAAAAAGTGTTAACAAAAAGGCAGAGCAAAAACACACGAAAAAATCGCAAGATCGCCAAGACCTACCGCGGTTTCGTGTATATATATATATATATATATATATATATATATATATATGCTGTTTCCATTAAAAATGACAGACAAGGTATTGAGGTTAAGATTTTTATGTAACTTTTTATGTCATCTTATGTTTCTTTTCTTTTCGGGACATAAATTGTTTAAAGATTTTTCGAACGTTTTGTTTTTTTCGAGCACTTTCAGCTATACTTTTAGCCATTATTGTGGAGTGTCTATGTATGCGTGTAGAGTGATGTGTGTGTGTCATATTCTGAACACGGTAAGCACGTTGTTGCTGTGTTCATAATTGATATTACTGTTAGATTTTTTTTTTATCAGTAATGCTTCCATTATTTTTAACCATTTTTTGCATGTGAATGATACTATCATAATTGTGTTATCATTATTATGTGATTAATCCAAATTCGTAAATACACTGAACACACTACCACGCGGTTGACAAGAAAACTCACGTCGCACCTCCCAGACCATCTGATCTCATTTAAACATACACGGAGACCTACCAGTCCTTAACATACTTGTTGATAATACAACCATAATAGTATCATTCAGATGCAAAAAAAATTTAAAAACTATTAATAAAAAAAAAGAAAGACCTTACACTTGATAATGTTAACTAAGAACACGACAACGTGTTCGGTGTATAATACACACACATGACTCTGCACACATACACATACATAAACACTAGACATATTCAGTTACACGTAAAATAAAATTAATCCTGGATAAAAACAAAGCATTTGGGCAATTTTTATATAACTTTTGTTTTGAAAAGAAAAAAAATCATAAGATAATATGAAAAATGACATAAAAAACAGATTACTGCCCAAATTCACAATATATATATATATATATATATATATATATATATATATAATAGTCAACAATACAATAATACTCACTCATACACACAGTAAAAAGAACCTTCAGATATTGGAGGCCATCTACATTAAATCCAAACAACCCACACTTAATAAAATCACGTTTAAATCTGGCCATAACACATTACATTGCATTTGAATACATGGTTCTGTTATCATTTCGAGCTCTCACGCGGTGTAACCGCATTACAAATTTACGAACTGCGCTTGCTATTTTTGGTAACTGTTATCGTTGCTTAGCAAAGTTTTATGTCAACACAAGATAAAATCGTCTTTGATGGTGGATGTTTTTATGTTAACCTCCTTGTAACCTCTCTGAAGATGGCTCATGTGAGCCGAAAGCTTAGAACCAACTTAATAAAAAATTATCGAAATATTGGAGAATTTTTGTCTTTATTTTTACCTGAAATTAGAGCCAAAATACGATGTTTAGAACAGCTCATGATTAAACATAATAGACATTCATTGTCTTTTATATTTAACAGTATATGTTTAGAAAATCATCAAATACACTATATATATATATATATATATATATATATATATATATATATATATATAGGTTTTATTAAAAGTGACAGACAAGGTATTATCATTAAGTTTTTTACATAATTTTTCATGTGTTCGTATAATTTGTTTCTTTTCGGAACTTAAATTATATAAGAACTGTCCAAAACTTTTGTACTTTCGAGCGCTTTCGGCTATACTTTTAGCCATTATCAAGAATTAATTTTGTTTTACTTATAAATAAACATCTGGAAAGTTTATGCGTGCAGAGTCTTGTGTATGTTTAGTTCCGAACACGGTAAGCACATTGTTACCATGTTCATAACTGATGTTATTAAGTGTAGAATTTCTCTTTTTGTTAGTAATGCCTCCGTTATTTTTAATATTCTTGGGCATGTGGATGATGCTATTATGTATGGATTATCAACGAGGATATCATGGACAGGTCCTCGAAAGTACAAAAACTTTGGACCATTCTTATATAATTTGAGTTCCGAAAAGAAAAAAATCATACGAACAAATGAAAAATTATATAAAAAACTTAATGATAATACCTTGTTTATCATTTTTAATGAAACCTGTATAAAAGAGAGACTTCTGCCCAAATACACAATATATATATATATATACCTTTCCACACCACTTGATGAGACATTGTAATTTCAATGTTGAAACATAATGTATACTTTGTAGTTGATAATAATTTAATGTTTTGAACTTTGTAAATTTTTTTTCGTTCCTTATTTACTCGGATATATATATATGTGGGAAAATAAAAATAAAGCACATCTCGAATGGCAAAGAAATCTATACTTATTCAGATTTTTCTTTTCTTTTTCTTTCTGTTTTTTAAACTTTTCTGTATGCTTTTTCGTTTTTTCTACATTTTTCTTTTTCTCATAGTTTTTCGTTTATCTATCTCTCTCTCTCTCTCTCTTTTCTCTCTTTTTCTTTCTCTTCCTTTTTTCATTTCTCTCCCTCTCTTTTTCTTTCTCTATCTCTTTCTTTTTACTTCCCTTTTTTCTCTTTTTTCACACACACACACACACACACACACACACACACACACACACACACACACACTCTCTCTCTCTCTCTCTCTCTCTCTCTCTCTCTCACGCTGTATCTTTCTCTTTTTTTCTTTTCTCGCTTCTCAAACCATAATACCGGATATCCGCCCTCACTCCCATCAAATATTTACTAAATTTAAAAATATCCCAAAGTTCTTTCTCACTCCCTTTATAGGACCTGAATTGTAAATTAACCAAAGTCTACTTCCAGGGGCCATCCTCGGGGCAGCATCAGTCCTTGGTGCCTGAGGCGTCCCAAAAGCAAAGTATCTAGGGAACTGGACAATTTCTGACACTATCCTCTTGTACGTGTGTAGGGCTCCACATTAAACGCGTTCTTATGTCTTATGCCCACTTCGTGGGGAAGAGGGTAAATAACGTTTCTTTCCAAATCCTACTGTAGCGTGATGGTTTGTTTGTTCGTTTCGCAAACCAATTTTCTTCGATCCCCGGGAGCTTCTCTCCGCTGCGGCCTTGTGCCAGACTAGGCTATGGTTCGTGAATATGTTTCTAAGCGCTATTCTTAGTTTGTTTAGTAGAACCCTGGAAATGTTTTAAAACTTATTTTTTATTGGTGTAGATTTGAGTATTTTTTTTTTTTAATCGTATCACCCCGAGCAAGGCGGTAACGCCACTGATGTGCAGGGGGCTACGTAATAGTGAGAAGATTGGGAAAGAGAAAGCCGGGAACCACATCCTAAACAGAGAACAAGGGATGAGCCTCTTAACCTGTTCAATAGACGTGGGTGGAGTGTGAACCGGGCGATAGATAGATCTATCTACTCCAATTGAAAAAAAAAAAAAAACAAAGTGAGAAGATTGGAAAAGAGAAAGCCGGAAACCACATCCTAAACAGGGAACAAGGGGTGAGTCTCTTAACCTGTTCAATAGACGTGGGTGGAGTGTGAACCGGGCGATAGATAGATCTATCTACTCCAATTGAAAAAAAAACAAAGTGAGAAGATTGGAAAAGAGAAAGCCGGAAACCACATCCTAAACAGGGAACAAGGGGTGAGTCTCTTAACCTGTTCAATAGACGTGGGTGGAGTGTGAACCGGGCGATAGATAGATCTATCTACTCCAATTGAAAAAAAAAACAAAGTGAGAAGATTGGAAAAGAGAAAGCCGGAAACCACATCCTAAACAGGGAACAAGGGGTGAGTCTCTTAACCTGTTCAATAGACATGGGTGAGTATTTTTGCATTCTTCGGAGACGTATTAAAATATCAAAAGATTCTTTCCAAATTTCATCGGCACTTAATGAGGAAGGAGGACTTGGAAAATCTGATACTCATAGGAAAAGGGACAGAGGTAAAGAGCACATGACATACTTGATGGGCTTGAGTAAGTGGATAGTAGAACTGGGCAGGATCTGGGAGAAACAGCAAAAAGACAAAACTTTTGAAGAGTTATAAGGGAAGGAAGGATTTAAAGAACTATGATCGCCTACGTCGCGTTGGGACTTGACATATAAGGAACATTTTTTTAATCATTTCACCCCAAGCAAAACAATAAAGCTCTTAAGACGCTGTAGGGTTAAAAATATGAAAAATGAAACAATTAAAGAACAATAATTAAGAAGATAGATAATGGTTAGTATTGCATTTAAATTTTTGAAGATAAAAGTTGACTGGATAGCCTTAACCCTTTAGGGCCATTCGTATCATAAAGTGGGGGATCAGTTCTATATTGTTATGAAGTAATAAACAGATCCCCCACTAATTACTACTTAACCCTCTAGGGCCATTCGTATCATAAAGTGGGGGATCAGTTCTATATTGTTATGAAGTAATAAACAGATCCCCCACTAATTACTACTTAACCCTCTAGGGCCATTCGTATCATAAAGTGGGGGATCAGTTCTATATTGTTATGAAGTAATAAACAGATCCCCCACTAATTACTACTTAACCCTCTAGGGCCATTCGTATCATATTTGATACAGTATTTCCCTATAAGGAAACATTTGGTATTTCCCTATAAGGAAACATTTGGTATTCATTGACTGAGCAGTCAGTACTGATTTCATTTGAAATTTATAAAATATTTCTCTTAACCCTCTAGGGCCATTCGTATCATATTTGATACAGTATTTCCCTATAAGGAAACATTTGGTATTTCCCTATAAGGAAACATTTGGTATTCATTGACTGAGCAGTCAGTACTGCTTTCATTTGAAATTTATAAAATATTTCTCTTAACCCTCTAGGGCCATTCGTATCATATTTGATACAGTATTTCCCTATAAGGAAACATTTGGTATTTCTATATAAGGAAACATTTGGTATTCATTGACTGAGCAATTAGTATTGCTTTCATTTGAAATTTATAAAATATTTCTCTTAAAAAATTTTTCAGGAAAATATTTCTTTCAAGGCTTGTTTTCATACTGTATCAAATATGATACGAATGGCCCTAGAGGGTTAAATATAGCTTTGAATATTGCAATTAAATATCTTCCTTAATTAAATGTTTTCTTTATTTTTAAATTTATTAAAATGCTATGAATTCATAAACAATTTAATTAATTCATGTTAAAATTTAAAAAAATATATATTTCAGTTTTATTTTATAGACAAACAAAATTTTGGTTTTTTAATATCAGATACCATTACGTTTCGTTCACCCATTTTTTCTTTTTTCGTCCAAGACAGACTGAGACGCATAGTAACGGTGAAAAAAAAAAACTTACTTAAAACTACAAAGCATAGGAAATTGTGGAGAGCTATAATCGATTAAATCCTTAAAAAGTACAACACATGAAAGAAGACACGATGTAGATTTCTCCATATTTTTTTTATATTTTAGAAACTTAAAAGATTTTGCCGATCGTGTCGATTCGATTTGTCTTAAAAGAAGATGACGAAAGGAGTTTATGACAGAGAAAATATTTCACACATTGAACATGAATTTTCAACAGAAAAAAGAACTTGTTAAGTTTCCCACCTTAACAAAAATAACAGACGAATGGAAAACTAATCTGTTGTAAAGGAAAATAAGATCTGTGTTTAAAAAATTATTTTCTGTTAATACACCCCAACAAATGAAAACACTTTTTGTGTATAAATCTTTTTCTGCAATAAAAATGACAAAAACAGTAATACTGAATTAATACGTTTTATTATAACTGCTAACTAGATCTGGTAAAAGGGTTTCGTGTGCCCCCCCCCCCCACACACACAATCTACGAGATGACTCCATACACTCTACTACATCTCAATTTTCATAAGATAGTATTTTTATTGTAATCTAATTATGTACAATAATAGACCATATGCAATATAGATGAATAATTCAACTAGAAAAACTGAAAAATAAATACAATGTATCTAAATACAAATTAGAGACATGTCATAATAGATCATTCCCGCCTATGTACACTAAGGGATCATATGCAGTATAGGCGAAGAATTCAACTAAAAAAAAGCTGAAAAATAAATACAATATATCGAAATATAGATTAGAGACGTGTCATAATAGATCATTTCATCTTAAATAAATTAACAATTCTGCAAAAACATTTAATTCTTTTATAGTCAGTTTGTGATTAGTATTATTTGTAACGTTGGTATAAAAAGGTTTGATAAGATAGTGAGCGTCATAAACCATTGCCCGTGACCCCCAATCAGGCTTCTCCACTGAAAAAATATTAAAATCGTTTGTCTTTGTTATGGGGAAACACAGCTATTCCTCAGATAATGGACTCTCCCTCCTATATTATTAAGAGTTAACAGGAAGTTAAGGGATGTTCTTGAGAAGTTCTTGGGAAGTTCATAGGAGTTCTTTAGAGTTCTATTGGAGTTCAGTAGAACTACTAGTTAGTTCCAGTTTGGACATAGTTGGACTAAGGCAGTTGGTATTAGTCGGCAGTTAGCCAAATACTAAGGAATCAGCTTTCAGTGGAAGATTATCAAGTTCTTAACATTTTGGCATGTTAAGTTGATTAGCGTAGCCCGATTATAAATAACCTTCAGTGCGAAAACTACTCCACAACAAACTTCGAATTGAAAAGTTGTTATTAACCAATTTATTTGTTTTGTTGGGCCACTATTTTTAAGGGACTTTCTTTGTATATAAAGAGTTTAATCTGATTTATTTCCTTTCTTTCCCATTAATCCACATAATTTCAATATCCATTAAGCACGTTTCTTCTTTTTCTTCTTTAAGTGCCGTGTCCATTCAGGACGTAGGCGATCATGGGTTTCCACTTACCCCTTTTCTTTGTTGTTCTTAACATTTTTTGTCTTGGTAGCTCTCCCAAACCCCACTTCGCCCATCAGTTATGTCTTGCGCTGTTTTCCCCTGTCTCCCTTTCCTTCTATCCGTCCTCTCAGTATCAGATTCTCCAAGCCTTCCTTCCTCATTACGTATCCCAGAAACTTCAGCTGTCTCTTTCTGCTTCCAAGTATAAGTTTCTCCAAAACCTTGTCCATGGTGTCCTCAGTATATTTCTTTACAATCACATTTCTATTGATTCGAGTCTATCCTTCATCTTTGAGAAGATCGTACAGCATTCGCTGCCATATTGGAGGACGGATACCACATAACAGTCCGGCACCCTTTTGTTTGTTTCTAACGAAACCTTCCTGACCTTCAATAGCACAAAATAAAAAACACATTCAACGGGGGCTTTGAATTAGATATCAAGTTTAAAGATTCCTGATTATATATTATTTTTACCTGAAACTCTCATAGAATAAATATTTTTTTAGAGCTGCAAACATTTTTGCTTTTGATTTTAAATATAAATTTTAAAAATTGAAATGCTTCTGAAGAAGGTCAGAAGGCACAACAGCCGAAACGTTGTGATGATAACAACAACAGTGGGAGACAGTACATCGCATGCAAATGATGTAAATAATGATAACTCTTCATCCCAGAAATACAATTATATATATATATATATATATATATATATATATATATATATTACATTTGTAAACGAGTTATTACGTTTACAAATGGAATATATTAAAAAATTCTACAATATAATTATATTGAACACTTTTAATACAAATGTGCACTGGTTTAATGACCAAAAACTAAATAATTAAATAATATATATATATATGATTTCACTCCTAGGCAGGCAATAAAGCCACTAAGATACAAGGAATTACTGAGTGTGAAAGAATATGAAAAAAGGAAAAACATTGTTAAGGAGAGTGAACAATAAAAGAACAGACGATAAGGAACGACATTGCATTTAATTTTTTTAATCCAACAACTTTAAAACAAGAAGCTCGAAATGAGTTCCAAAAACTAGAAGTGTGAGAGAAGAAACTGTTAGCATAGAACTTACGGTTGCAAGTAACATTTTCATTATATTGAAACTTTTTTTTTAAATAATTTTATTTATTCACATTTTCTTTTTTTTTTTTGCTTGTAAATATTTTTCCAAAAGAGACCTACAACCTTTTTACGCGTATAAAATTTAAAACATTAAAAATGAAAATTTTTGGATATTAATATTTGTAAAAAAAATGCCTATGAAGTTTCCCGATTCATTTAGAAAATTAATGATAGTGCTGATTTTAAACAATTCATAAAGATGTGCGTTGTGGTACAGTGGATATCGACTCGGAACGACAAATTCAGTTGAATTCCTTGCATTCACTGGGGTATATAATTCTCATTATTTGGGATAGGATTAACCTCATCGCATATCAAGAATAGCCCGAAGGCGGAAACGCAATGCTGATGTCATATGCTATACTCTGGAAGCATGGTAGATACTACACTCTGATTTTATAATCATCTAACCTCATAGGCTGTAAGATATCGACGGTTTCATAAGGGGCATCGTTGTCCAGACCCCGTGACCACTGTCACACAGGCGTCGGAGGACTTTGATCTCTGCCGCAAAGAATGAGGTTCTGTCCTCCATTCACTCGATGACTTGCCGGGAACAACGAGAAAACAGAAATACGGCGCTCATGTTTCGCATTCTAATACAGAAACGTAGTAGAACTTTCCTCTATGGTATCTAGACTTTATGAATTTAAGCGCAGGACTTGTTTGGCGGGAAGGTCTCATCAGTTCAATTTTAGATGTAACCGTAAGTTCCATGCTGACAGTTTATTCTCTCACACTTATCTCTCTAAAAAAATTAAATATAACGTCAATCATTATTTTCTGTTTTCTTAATTATTGTTCTTTTATTATTCTCTCCCTTTAATAGCATTTTCCTTTCTTTTTTATTCGTACTCTATAATATTCAGTAACTTTTGCGTCTTAGTGGCTTTATTGAGCTGATTTTAAAATATCTGATAGTACACTTTGATCCCAACTGTCGTCAAAACAAGTGACCTTTGATAGTATTTATCTACCCATGATGTCAGGACAAGGTGGGTTTAATATGGGGTGTCGTACATACTGGTTAGGAAGACAATTATCCTGTCCCTGTGACCACTGTCATACTAGGGTCAATATTCATCCTTTCCCCGTATTTAGTGTAATGCAAATGGTTGGAACCTGAGCTCTTTCATAAGTTTAAAAGGAAAAAAAGAACAGATACTACAGTCTGATACTGTATTTACTCGCACTGTTGGCATTTCTCAAAGCTTTTCCGTAATCTGATCGAAGAGACAAACCTAGCAGAGAGGCGAAGAAATGTTACTACACTTTGATCCAAGCAAAGAAAGCGAGAAAGAAAGAACTAAACACCATTTGCAAGAAGACATTGCATGGTGAACAACAAAACAAACAGTCCAACAAGCAAATAACAAATCGGAGATATCAGTTACAGAAATTTAAATATCTGGGAAGTGTTTTAAGATCGGACGAAACGTGCGACACTAGGGAAATCGGGATAACGAAAGAAGCCTTACAAAAGCTAAGCAAAGTATTAAGAAACAAAATATTTCGTTAGAAAAAAAAGAAAAGTGTTCTAAACTGTTATGTAATATCGGTCCTCTTATATGACAGTAAATGCTGGACAGTCTTCTCAGAGATGAAGATGGCAGCTGAAGTAACAGAAATGTGGTTCTACAGAAGGATGCTGAGAATATCATGGATCGAACAAGTGAGCAACGACGAAGTTTTTGAGTAAATAGAAAAAAGGTCACTTACACTTGGCATCAGGAAGAGACAGCTGAAATTTCTAGAGCACATTGTGAAGAAAGAAGGCTAGGAAAATTTGATACTCACAGGACAGACTGAAGACAAGAGAGGCAGAGGGAAGCAACGCATAATCTACATAACGAGCTTGAGTAAATGTAAAATGGAACAAGGTTGAGAAGAGAGCTTTAAAAAGTCAACATTTATTAAGCGTTACAAAAGATGAGAAAATGTGGAGAGCAATAATTGTCAACGTCCTGAAAGAACACGGCAATTAGAATAAGTTTATTTGTCTATATTTCTGATATGAGGTATTGTAATTATTTAAACCATTTACATTGTTCGGACTATTATCCTCATCTTTGTTGACATATTCACAAAAATTCGGCCGTTGTACGCTCTAAACTTCCTCAGGATATGTCTACATTTCTAAAATGTGGTATTGTAATTATTTACACTATTTAGATGGTTCAGACTGTTGTCCTCATCTTTGTTGCCTTATTCCCAATATTTCGGCCGTTTTTCGCTATGACCTTTCTCAGAATATGTGTATATTTCTGAGATGAAGTATTGTAATTATTTACACTATGTACATTGTTCGGACTGTTGTCCTCATCTTTGTTGCCATATTCACCTTCAATATCTGTCTATATTTTTTAGATGAGGTATTGTAATTATTTACATTATTTACATTGTTCGGACCGTTGTCCTCATCTTCATTGCCATATTCACCTTCAAGATCAGTCTATATTTTTTTAGATGAGGTATTGTAATTATTTACACTATTTACATTGTCCGGACTGTTGTCCTCATCTTTGTTGCCATATTCACCTTCAGTTTCTGTGTATATTTCTGAGATGAGGTATTGTAATAATTTACACTGTGTACATTGTTCGGTCTGTTGTCCTCATCTTTGTTGCCATATTCACGACATTTCGGCCGTGGTACGCCCTGAACTTCCTCAGGGTCTGTCTACATTTATGAGATGAGGAATTGTAATTATTTACACTATTTACATTGTTCAGACTGTAGTCTTCATCTTTGTTGCCATATTCACCTTCAATATCTGTCTATATTTCTGAGATGAGGAATTGTAATTATTTACACTATTTACATTGTCCGGACTGTTGTCCTCAACTTTGTTGCCATATTCACATTTCGGTCGTTGTACGCTCTGACTATCTACTGCTAGGAAGGTTGGTGCACTGTGCCGGGCCAGAAAGTTTTTTCTCGTCACAATCCATCATGCACATTTATAAATCTACCATTCGTCCGTGCATTGAATATTTTTGCTATATCTTGTCGGGTGACCCGGCTATTCACCTCGACCTTCTCGATAAAATCAAAACAAAGATCGGCAATGTAACCCATCCTGACTTGGCAACTCGACTTCAGTCACTTTCTCACTTTCTAACGTGGTTTCCCTCTGTCTTTTCTATAAATATTTTAATACCAACTATTTTGACTAGTTTTTTTTTTTCCTGGTGCTCTGACCACATGAATTTAAGCGAGCTACTAGATTGGCACTTAAGTCCCAACCATTTACTGTTGAAATAGTTAAACGTAAATATCACTTCTACTCCAACAGTTTCTTTTCTCGCACCTTTCACCTGTGAAACTCCTTTCAGCTTACTTTCTTCCCTGATAGCTATAATCTCCAAAAGTTTAAATGCAACGTAAATTTTTATCCTCTATCTTTACGAATCGGTTTCATATTTCATCCTCTCTTCATAATAGGGTTCGACCAGTACACATTTGTATTAAAAAGTGTTCGATACAATTATATTAGAGAACTTTAC
>JBBBDQ010001075.1:1715000-1727500 GCA_037127315.1 Ascarosepion bandense | reverse complement strand
TTAATGAAATAAAAATTCATATATATAATTTTCACAGAAGTTAAGCAACATCGAGCCTGGTCAGTACTTAGATGGGTGACCGTTTGGAAATACCAGGTATTGTAAACGTAAGGACAAAGAATGGTCCACCGGTCCTCCAGATTTGGGAGTTGGGCTCAGTGCTAACAAACCTGCTCCATAAAAAAAAAAAATAGTTTATTACGGAAACAGTAACAAAAAGTTCCTGTCTTACACACCATTGGGTGTAAAAGGGTGAGATTATATATAATTTTGCATTTCGTTATATAAGGAGCACGCACACACAAATGCATGTAGATATATAAGATGCAAAATAAATATCTTAACATATTTAACAAACGTCATTATGGTAAACACTCGGATTTGAAACAGATGCCTTATTTTTTGTTTTAAATAATCTGTATTACGTCTATCGGCTTACACATTTGAGAAATAAGTAATACAAAGGACAATAAAATTATTTTTTATATGCACAAGCCGGTAGACGTAATACACTTTTATTTTAAAAATGGAAAACAAATGGAGTGTATATTTTAAATAAAAGTTACCATTTTAATAACGTTTAAGATAATAATAAGATTGGATTAAATATATATATAATTCAAATTTAAAAACCACTTGTTTCTGATGAAGGACCGAGGGCGGTTTGAAATATAAAATACAAATATAAAATACAATAATAAAAATAAACAAATACTGTCCCAAAAAAAGTACATTTTTAAATTCAAAGCTTTTTAATATATTTTCCTATATATATATATAAACTTAAATATATATATTAATGCAAACTTCCAACGTTCCCTGAAAATCTGTTTAGGTGAAACCTTGGTAGGTTTGTTGGCTCACTAGGTTAATTTACTTATATATATATATATATATATATATATATATATATATATATATATATTATGGAAGATAAGGGTCAGAATGAAGTCACAAAGCATTTTAAGATTAAGTAGTGAAGTTAGAAATAAAACGAAAGAAAGCGGCCGAAAGGAAAATGTAAAGTCAATTTTACGAAAGAAAGCGAAACACTTTTTTGTCTGGGTATTTTTTTTATTTATTTATTACTTTAACCATTTAAAAACGGTGAATTTTTTATAATTTTAATTTTTTTTTTTTACCAGGATGTACATGTTATGTTGAAAGGTAACTATATCATTTTTTTTTTTTTTTAATCATATCACCCCGAGCAAGGCGGTAACGCCACTGATGAGCAGGGGGCTACGTAAGAGTGAAAAGATTGGAAAAGAGAAAGCCGAAAATCACATCCTGAACAGAAAACAAGGGATGAGCCTCTTCACCTGTTCAATAGACATGGGTGGAGTGTGAACCGGGCGATAGTTTAGTCTATCTACTCCAATTGAAAAAAAAAAAATAAAGAGTGAAAAGATTGGAAAAGAGAAAAACCGGAAACCGCATCCTAAACAGGAAACAAGGGATGGGCCTCTTCACCTGTTCAATAGACATGGGTGGAGTGTGAACCGGGCGATAGTTTAGTCTATCTACTCCAATTGAAAAAAAAATAAATAAATAAAGAGTGAAAAGATTGGAAAAGAGAAAGCCGAAAATCACATCCTGAACAGGAAACAAGGGATGAGCCTCTTCACCTGTTCAATAGACATGGGTGGAGTGTGAACCAGGCGATAGTTTAGTCTATCTATTCCAATTCCTATTAATATATAGATATTTCGGAGAAAGATTTGTTACTGGCATACACGCTATCGAAAAATTATCACTTTTACCTGTCGAGGAAAACGTTTGTAAAATAATGAAATTGTCACCTCACACGACAGACGATAATTCCTAAATTTTTCGTTATATATATATATATATATATATATGGAGGTGGGTGACAGGTGGTTTTCGTAGAATAGAACGCTCATGTTTGCAATCCGTAAAAGAATAAGCGTCATTATCAATCGTCAGCAATTCTGGCATTCACTGTCTTCAAAAGGGAAACTGAACCTTGCTTAACTATGACGTTTAAAGATGGCGGTTTTTTCTACAGTTGGTTCTAAACTCTATTCAATTTACATATAAGGTCTCTTAGATTGTTTTTAGTAAAATAGAAAAAAATTACAGAATCTACTAAATATTGATATCCACAAAATAAAATTTGGAGTAGTAATCTATCTATATCTATCTCTCTGTCTGCTGTCTGTCTGTCTGTCTCTCTCTCTCTTCAGAACGTAGGTGATCTCCGCATCTTCCTGTTCTTTGTGACACTTAATATATTTTGCCTTGTTATTTCTCACAAACCCTGGTCTACCATCCATTTGTTTAAACCCATCACGTACGTCGCGTGCTGTTTTTTTTTTACTGTCCCACTTTCCCTCTATCCGCCATGTGAGTATCACATTCTCCAAGCCCTCCTTTCTCATTACGTGTTCCAGAAACTTCGACTCTTTCTTCCCGATGTTAAGTATGAGTTTCTTTTTTGTTTCCATTCTCTCCAAAACATGTTATATATATATATATATATATATATATATATATATATATTAATTCAGATACTTTAATCCAAGCGAAAAAAGCAGGAAGGTAAATTCCAAAAAACGCGATCCTAATTAATATTAAAAATTTTATTTTAATATTAAAAAATGATACAGGAAGAGAGCTCCATGTAATAAAATATCATATCGAAATGGTCATTCAACATCATTGAATTAATCCTTTTTTAATTTATATATATATATATATATATATATATATATATATATATATATAACTGATCTCCCACTAATCAATTTTATAATAATAAAATCCATTTCTTCTCCCTCCAACCATGGCTTAAATAGCAGGACAGATTGAGTCCTATAGTCTTGGCTGGCAATCAGTCTAACGCAGATAGTAATGCCTACCTACTGTGGGATAACCTTCTGCCCAGTCCTGTCATGTCTCTTTCGAGACATGATCGCCCAAAGCGTGTATTACGTATGGCACTTAACTGACTGATACTCAATGAGCAGCCCAAATTGATCACCGTGTTAAAATGGGGTCCATCCCAACGGCTGGACAGCGCTTTTTGGAAACATTTTTTAAAAATATTTTGGCGTCATTTAAAATATTTTTCACTTGTTTGGCCAAATAAAAACATTTTAAAACTAAAATTAAAACTATTTTATTTATTTTAATATCTAATTTGAGGTGTATTTGCTAAACTAGCAGTATAACCCGGCGTTGCTCGGGTGTAATGAAAGCTTTAAAACTAATCAATGGTCCTGGAGCTCAGACTCAGCCTAAAGAATATTTGTGAAGTTTGGTGAGAATCTGATAAAAATTGTGGATTTGTATAAAGGACATACAGACAGATAAACATACACACACACACAAACATCTTGCCTTATATATATATATTTTATCGATTTTCAGCACTATTGTAAGAACTGCAACTTTGAACCTTCTGAATATCGTTTCTTATGTCTTTGACTATGAGTGTATCAAATTTGATTAAAATCGGACCACTGCTACTATAACCCGATTTTTTTCGATTTTCGATATTTACCGGGGGTACCTCGACACAGAACCTAGCTAAGAACACTCGCAGACGCTTATAGTACAACTGTGTAAATTTTCAAGAAAATCGGTTCAGCCGTTTCGGAGTCTATAGGTAACGGATACACACACACAGACACACACACACACACACAGACAAAGTTCCATTTATAAATAAGTTTAGATAAATACAAAAATAATATAGTCCATCGGAGGTGCCGTTTCCTCCCCAGGAAGGGCCGCCCGGGGGCCACCACCACATCAGCCCTCCTCTTTGCACGTCACTGTTCTCTGGTCCCATGTATGCATTGGACTCACATTTTAAAATTACTCTTGTGCCATAATCATTTCGAGTGAGTGTGCTGATTCTTTTTCTTCTTTATGTACCGTGTCCCTTCAGGACGTAGGTGATCATGGTTTTCCCCACCCTCCTAATAAACTTTGTATTTCTTCTTAGCCCGGTTCCGCCGTCTGTTATGTGATGCTATGCGGTGTCTTCCTTTGTTCCTCTTGCCCTCTGTCTTGTGAGTATCAGATTTTCCAAACCCTCCTTCCTCATCATATTCTCTAGAAACTTCAGCTGTCTCTTTCTAATTTTAAGCATAAGCTTCCTTTTCGTTTCCATTTTTGTCAAAACTTCGTCGTTGCTCACATATTCGGTCCACGGTATTCTCAGTATCCTTATGTAGAACCACATTTCTGTTGCTTCAAATCTCTTTTTCATCTTTTTATTTATTTATTTACTTTTATTTTTTACAGGATGGTTCATCATGTACAAGGCTGGAGGGCCACTCAAGGTAGATGGTTACGTTAAGAGGTAGTTTATATCGATAGGAGGGAAAGATAACAGTGAGCTCTAGACTTAACCAGGTCAAGATTGTAGTGATTGGGGAAACATCCTCTTGGAGAATTTCTAATGTGATCGATCCCGACTTGGCAGCTAAGATACAGTCACTCTCTCACTGGCGCAATGTGGCTTCCCTGTGTCTCTTCTACAAATACTTTCGCGGCTTCGGCTCCGATGAACTTAGCTCCCTGGTGCCCCCTATATATGAATTTACTCGAGCCACAAGTCCCAACCTTTTACTATGAAACCAATAAAATGTAAACGCAAATTCTATTCCATCAGCTTTTTTTCTCGCACTTCCAGCATGTGGAATTCCCTTCCGTTTACTTGCTTCCCCGACAACTACAATCTCCAAAAATTTAAATTTAAAGTCAATAGTTATCTCCTATCTCACTAACCTGCATCCTCTCTCTCATGCTCACTTCTCCGTCAATGAAACTCTCATCAGTATTCTCATCATTCTCTTACCCACTTCCTGACACACCCGATAACCTGTCACTCTTTCTTATAACTTTCCTCCTATGTAGCCCCCTGAGCACCAGTGTCAGTAAACTGCCTTGATTGGGGAGAGATGGTTAATATATATATATAAAATCCAAACATGGAAAAGCATATAGGTAAACCCCACCAAACCAGCTTCTATTAATATTAATTTTATTAATATAAAAGATGATCCAGGTGGAGGACTCGATAGGTACCTCCACTCATTTTTGATACTTAAATTGAAATTCAAATTTTAAAAATATATAAGTTATCTTCAGTCATTAAAATTAGCTTTAATTGAAAGCCAAGCTATTAAATTTAATAATTCTAGTAATCAAAACATACTGGTGTATTTTTAACCGAAATTATATTGATTGAAATCTAAAATTTTGAAATTTTACAATTTTTAAAAAATATACCACCATTTTTTATTGTTTGACACATTACGTAAACAGTAGCCAAATTTTTGTTTTAAAAATCTTGCATAAATAAAATATACCTCGCTGACACGTTATTTAAGTCAAATTTTAATATTAAAACTTATCTTTATCTGTTTTCAATCAATTAATAATTGCTTACTGTCAGAAATTTACAATTAAAAAAAAAATTATTACGGTAGCCCTGTTTTATGTCAGTCATTCGCGGCCATGACAGATTTACGACTACCGGGTGTTATCATACGCAATGTATGGCGTTCAATCGTGCCAAAATTTCCATATCTTTTTTTTTAATTATCATAAATTAGTTAATGCACCGACGGTCACAATTAATTAAAAAATTGAGGAATTGAAGAAAAAAATACTTACTTTCAATGTTGAAGGAATTACTTGCAAAACAAGCTGTTCAATTTTAGAAACGTAGAGAATAATATATCGTAAGAATGAAAATGCGTTCTTCCATGGTTTTCAATGTAAGGGGGAATAACCCAGAATTATAAAATCAATTTGACCTATATAGAACATCGTACTTTATAAATTTGAACATATTTACACAAATAACTTTTTTTTTTTAATATACGGGTTGAAAAATTTTTATTAATTTTTCTTTTGATAGTATAATCATCATTTCTTAATTAATAAAAAATCATGCAGTTCTTGAAAAGATTTTAAAAATATTTTTAAAACTTTATGAATTATTACAAAAAAAATTGAAACAATTCTTTTAAAATTTTATTAGTAATCGAAATTTTTTTTCTTCAGAATATAATGTCCTTAATTTTTATTATTTATTCCAGCAATTAAAAGCTTATCAAATTAAATTATATCAAAGTTTTATTGTATTTTTTATATTTCTCTTCGGAGCAGATTTTCGGATATTGAATGATAATTTTAAATAAAAAAAATAGATGATTTGTATTTTCCGATGAGTTCTGCGTTTAACTAATAAAAAAGTAAATCGCAGAAAATTAAAATTTATTAAAATTTCATGAATTTACGTGGAGGGAGGCTAACAATTTAAATTTTTTTTTCATCAATATTTAAAAAAAAATAACAATTTAAAAATAATTGTATTTATTTGTGAATGAGTACTGAAAGTTTCATTAAAATCCGACAATTATTTGATTTTTGCGAGAATTTCCAAATTAATGTGTTTGTCACCAAAAAAGTGTGTTACGTAAAAAAAAAAGTTACGTAATCGATTGTAAACAATCGTAAGATTTTCTTCGATTTTCTGCAACGCTAACTCAAATCAGAACAAAATTTTCTGCCAAAATTTTTAACATGTTAAAAGGGATTAAAAAATTTGATAAAATAAATAAAAATTACTTTGATCTTTCCTCTTAATAATATTATAAACATTTTGATAGAAACAGTTTGTTTTATTAAGTTTTGAATCTTTTTAAATCATACTATGCTGGATTTTTTGTGATGTAATGGAGGTACGTAAAATATTATCTATTTACAGAGCCAAATATGTATGTTATTATAAAAAAAATTCAGAATAGAGCTTGTTCCCTAGGGCCATGTTTCGCGGTAAGAGGGAATGTGGGTTGTTTGCTCTTAAGTGCAGTTGGCATGGCGGGTCCAAGCCATCAAGGTCAGATTTGGTGGAAACAGGCGATGCAGTACATCCGAATATTTTCCATAGTAGTAGCGATAGAGTAGTTAGAGACACGCTGCATGAGTCTGCGAGAGAGAGGTGGGAATGTGGAACGCACATTAATAACATATTAATGACACCAAAGGATATGCGTTTTGGTGCAGTGGATATCGACTCGGAACGAGAAATCGGGGAACCAAGTTCGAATTCCATTTGAATTCATTGCATTCACTTACGCGCAAATACTCTTGGGAAATGTATTAATCCGTCTCTTCCCTTCAGCTATGGGTAAAATAACACGACAGATTGGGTTCTATAGCCTTGGCTGGCATCCAGTTTACCGCAGAAAGTAATGGAAACCTACTGCGGGATAATCTTCTACCCAGTCAGTTATGTCTCTTTCGAGACATGATCGCCCAAGCGTGTATCACGTATGGCACTTAACTGACTGACTAGATTGACTATTATGCCTCATTGTTTTACACTGAAATTTAGTTACATGAAAGAGGTTTTTCTACTGGCCATAAAGTGGAGGATTGGTTTTCTATTGTTATGAAGTAATAAACTGATCCCCCACAAATTAATACTTATTAATATAATAATAAAATCCGTCTATTCTCGCTCCAATCATAGCTTAAATAGCAGGACAGATTGGGTTCTATAGCCTTGGCTGCCAACCAGTCTACTGCAGAAAGCAATGGCAACCTACTGTGGGATAATCTTCTGCCCAGTCAGTCATGTCTCTTTTGAGACATGATCGCCCAAAGAGTGTATTACGTATGGCACTTAACTGACTGAATGACACCAAGATATAACATTTTTGCTATCTTTAGTTACTTTTATTAGGATTTATATCCATATAGTTTTCGGCTCATAGCTGTTATCCTCTGTTCTTTGAGGATGACCAAACTGACCAAATGTTCTTTACTTAATCTAAGGGAGTAGGTAATTCTACTTCCACTAATCATGTCTTATAGTGCTCTGTCGTTCATCGACCTGTTTTTATTTAGTGTAAGTCTCTTGTCGTATATTCAAACAGAAATTTCACATGTCTACGTCATGAAGTAACATAGACTAAACTATCGCCCGGTTCACACTCCACCCACCTCTATTGAACAGGTGAAGAGGCTCATCCCTTGTTCCCTGTTTAGGATGTGGTTTCCGGCTTTCTCTTTTCCAATCTTTTCCCTCCTACGTAGCCCTCTGCACATCAATGGCGTTACCGCCTTGCTCGGGGTGATGTGATTAAAAAAATATATATTTGAGCAAATTTAATTTAATTTTAAACAACTTCCTAAACATCTTGAACCCGTCAGCCATTTTCATAAAATCGCCAGTTTATAGGAGATAAATCTAGTTTTCGTGATGCATTGTAGATAAATTTTAATTAATTTTGTCTTTTTATTGTTTTTTCTCAACCTTGTTCTGCCATCCATTTACTGAAACTCACTATGTTATGAGTTGCTTTCCACTGCCCTGTAAGTGTCAGATTTCCCAAGCCCTCTTTCCTCATTTTGTGCCCTAGTGATTTCAGTTATTTCCTTCTGATGTTAAGTATAAATATCCTTTTTGTTTCCATTTTCTCTAAAACTTCTTCGTTGCTCACATGCCTAGTCCATGGTATTCCTTCTGTAGAACCACATTTGTTGCTTCAAATTTATTCTGTCAGGCTGATATCCCCCCATTCTGTCAGGTCGATACACATTGCACCACAACGCACAGGATATGCGCTTTGGTGCAATGGATATCGGCTCGGAACAACAAATCGGGGAGCCGAGTTCGAATTCCAGTTTAATTCCTTGCATTCACTTACGCACAAATACCCTTGAGAAAGGTATTAATCCGTCTCTTCCCTCCAGTTATGGGTTAAATAACAGGACAGATTGGGTTCTATAGCCTTGTCTGGCAACCAGTCTACCGCAGAAAGCAATGGCAACCTACTGCGGGATAATCTTCTGCCCAGTCAGACATGATCGCCCAAAGAGTGTATTACGTATGGCATTTTACTGATTGATATTCCCCAGTTTCATTTTTACGTCAACATCTATTTCTCGTTGACTGTCTTTGTATATTTATCCATAAAGTTAAGGCCTACAGGGTGAGTACGCAGAGGTTACATTGTCCCCCACTCTGACTCCGATACGCCAAAGACCGCCCGGGAAATTCCTGTGAACTTAGAAAATGTTCCGCATAAGCCTATATAGTTTTATATATTCGTAAATAGTAGAAATTGTTATCCATATTTTTGACGTTTTTTGATCATTGATAGAAACGGGAAAGAAAAGCGAAAGGAGTCAAGAAGTGACCGTTTGGGAAAACCAGGTGCCGAATGCTTCGGTGTGCGGGTGGTGTAATTATTTTGGTGGGGTTGTTAACCGGAGAGCCGGGTTTCTATTCCGATTGGGTTCGTTATAGGAAACCATTATTATCTGCCCCTCTTCAAGTGATTAAAATTCTTACAATCTAATAATATTTTGGGGTTTAAATAATTTGAAAAGTGTTGATGAATGTAAAAAAAAGAATCGTACAATCTCACACACACGCACACACACACACGCACACACACACACATCTATATATATATATATATATATATATATATAGCGTTTAGAGACAAAATAAATTGCTGGGGATTAAATTAAATGCTAAACGTGGTCCGGTTGCTATGTTAGATGTTTGGGATAACTGATTCTAATTTTCTGATCTGATTTACTTATGAATGAATATTTTAAAATCGATTATCTATCTATCTATCTATCTATCTATCTATCTATCTATCTATCTATCTATCTATCTATCTATCTATCTATATCTTTGTTCATTACTATCTATCTATCTATCTATATATATCTTTCTTCATTACTATCTATCTATCTATCTAATCTATCTATCTATATCTTTCTTCATTACTATCTATCTATCTATCTATCTATATCTTTGTTCATTACTATCTATCTATCTATCTATCTATCTATATCTTTGTTCATTACTATCTATCTATCTATCTATCTATCTATATCTTTGTTCATTACTATCTATCTATCTATCTATCTATCTATCTATCTATCTATCTTTGTTCATTACTATCTATCTATCTATCTATCTATCTATATCTTTGTTCATTACTATCTATCTATCTATCTATCTATCTATCTATCTATCTATATCTTTGTTCATTACTATCTATCTATCTATCTATCTATCTATCTATCTATCTATATCTTTGTTCATTACTATCTATCTATCTATCTATCTATCTATCTATCTATCTATATCTTTGTTCATTACTATCTATCTATCTATCTATCTATATCTTTGTTCATTACTATCTATCTATCTATCTATCTATATCTTTGTTCATTACTATCTATCTATCTATCTATATCTTTCATTCATTACTATCTATCTATCTATCTATATCTTTGTTCATTACTATCTATCTATCTATCTATATCTTTGTTCATTACTATCTATCTATCTATATCTTTGTTCATTATTATCTATCTATCTATATCTTTTGTTCATTACTATCTATCTATCTATATCTTTGTTCATTACTATCTATCTATCTATATCTTTGTTCATTACTATCTATCTATCTATATCTTTGTTCATTACTATCTATCTATCTATATCTTTGTTCATTACTATCTATCTATCTATATCTTTGTTCATTACTATCTATCTATCTATCTATATCTTTGTTCATTACTATCTATCTATCTATATCTTTGTTCATTACTATCTATCTATCTATATCTTTGTTCATTACTATCTATCTATCTATATCTTTGTTCATTACTATCTATCTATCTATATCTTTGTTCATTACTATCTATCTATCTATATCTTTGTTCATTACTATCTATCTATCTATATCTTTGTTCATTACTATCTATCTATCTATATCTTTGTTCATTACTATCTATCTATCTATATCTTTGTTCATTACTATCTATCTATCTATATCTTTGTTCGTTACTATCTATCTATCTATATCTTTGTTCATTTACTATCTATCTATCTATATCTTTGTTCATTACTATCTATCTATCTATATCTTTGTTCATTACTATCTATCTATCTATATCTTTGTTCGTTACTATCTATCTATCTATCTTTATTCATTACTATCTATCTATCTATATCTTTGTTCGTTACTATCTATCTATCTATCTATATCTTTGTTCATTACTATCTATCTATCTATATCTTTGTTCATTACTATCTATCTATCTATATCTTTGTTCATTACTATCTATCTATCTATATCTTTGTTCATTACTATCTATCTATCTATATCTTTGTTCATTACTATCTATCTATCTATATCTTTTGTTCATTACTATCTATCTATCTATATCTTTGTTCATTACTATCTATCTATCTATATCTTTGTTCATTACTATCTATCTATCTATATCTTTGTTCATTACTATCTATCTATCTATATCTTTGTTCATTACTATCTATCTATCTATATCTTTGTTCATTACTATCTATCTATCTATATATCTTTGTTCATTACTATCTATCTATCTATATCTTTGTTCATTACTATCTATCTATCTATATCTTTGTTCATTACTATCTATCTATCTATATCTTTGTTCATTACTATCTATCTATCTATCTTTGTTCATTACTATCTATCTATCTATATCTTTGTTCATTACTATCTATCTATCTATATCTTTGTTCATTACTATCTATCTATCTATATCTTGTTCATTACTATCTATCTATCTATCTGTTCATTACTATCTATCTATCTATCTATTTGTTCATTACTATCTATCTATCTATTTGTTCATTACTATCTATCTATCTATTTGTTCATTACTATCTATCTATCTATTTGTTCATTACTATCTATCTATCTATCTATATCTTTGTTCATTACTATCTATCTATCTATCTATCTATATCTTTGTTCATTACTATTATCTATCTATCTATCTATATCTTTGTTCATTACTATCTATCTATCTATATCTTTGTTCATTACTATCTATCTATCTATATCTTTGTTCATTACTATCTATCTATCTATATCTTTGTTCATTACTATCTATCTATCTATATCTTTGTTCATTACTATCTATCTATCTATATCTTTGTTCATTACTATCTATCTATCTATATCTTTGTTCATTACTATCTATCTATCTATATCTTTGTTCATTACTATCTATCTATCTATATCTTTGTTCATTACTATCTATCTATCTATATCTTTGTTCATTACTATCTATCTATCTATATCTTTGTTCATTACTATCTATCTATCTATATCTTTGTTCATTACTATCTATCTATCTATATCTTTGTTCATTACTATCTATCTATCTATATCTTTGTTCATTACTATCTATCTATCTATATCTTTGTTCATTACTATCTATCTATCTATATCTTTGTTCATTACTATCTATCTATCTATATCTTTGTTCATTACTATCTATCTATCTATATCTTTGTTCATTACTATCTATCTATCTATATCTTTGTTCATTACTATCTATCTATCTATATCTTTGTTCATTACTATCTATCTATCTATATCTTTGTTCATTACTATCTATCTATCTATCTGTTCATTACTATCTATCTA
>JBBBDQ010001075.1:1707500-1710000 GCA_037127315.1 Ascarosepion bandense | reverse complement strand
CTTGGGCGATCATATCTCGAAAGAGAAATGACTGACTAGGCAGAACATTATCTCGCAGTAGGTTGCCATTACTTTCTGCGGTAGACTGGTTGCCAGCCAAGGCTATAGAACCCAATCTGTCATGTTATTTAACCCATGACTAGAGGGAAGAGACGGATTAATACGTTTCCCAAGGATATTTGCGCGTAAGTGAATGCAGGGAATTCAACTGGAATTCGAACTCGGCTCCCTCGTTTCTCTTTCCGAGCCGTTATCCACTGCACCACAAGGCACATACACTGCCCATAAGATTTATTATGAGGTTATAATAAAAGAAAGCTACTAAGTTAAGTAGTGCTTTTAGGTCCGCTGTGTTCAAATAGTCCGGATTAAAAGTACAAGCAGAACACCACTAATAAGGAGCTCCATCGGTTTAGCCGAAGTTTTGCTATAGTGATTATTTTTTTGAAGATATATCGAATCCCGATACACAAAACATACCCGTTACAAAACACATGTCCCAAAAACCACTAAAAAAAAAAAAAAAAAATCAAAAACCATCGCAACTTCAAGAAAAATTTCCTCTAACTATCCGTAAATTTATAGAACTATGTCATCACTAACCACTTTTTCTTCACCCTTAATAATATTTTCTATAAGCAGATATTCGCTAATAAAATTAATATAAAGATTATATCTAAACTTATTTATAAATGGAACTTTGTCTGTGTGTGTGTGTGTGGGTGTGTCTGTGTCTGTGTGTGTGTGTGTGTGTGTGTGTGTGTGTGTGTGTATCAGTTAGCTATAGACTCCAAAACGGCTGAACCAATTTTTTTAAAAATTTACACAGTTCTACTATAAGTGTCTGTGAGTGTTCTTAGCAAGGTTTTGTGTCGAGGTACCCCCGATAAATATCAAAAATCGATAATCGAAAAAAAATCAGGTTATAGAAGAAGTGGTCCGATTTTAATCAAATTTGATACACTCATAGAGAAAGACATAAGAAACGATATTCAGAAGTTTCAAGGTTGCAGTTCTTACAATAGTTCAGAAAATCGATAATATATATTTTATAATATATATATATATATATATATATATATATATATATATATATATATATATATATTTAAATATATGGTTCTGTTAACATTTCGAGCTCTCACGCGGTGTGACGTCATAGAATCTCATTACAAATTTACGAACTGCGTTGGGTATTTTTGGTAACTGTTGCCGTTACTTACATAGTTTTATGTCAACACAAAATAAAATCGTCGCTGATGGTAGATATTTGTATGTTAACGTCCTTATAACCTCTCTGAAGATGGCTCATGTGAGCCGAAAGTTTAGAACCAACTTAATAAAAAATTATCCAAATGTTCGAGAATTTTTGTCTTTATTTTCAACTGAAATTAAAGCCAAAATACGATGTTTAGAACGGCTCATGATTAAACATAATAGACATTCATTGTCTCTTATATTTAACAGTATATGTTTAGAAAAAAAAATATATATATAACGAGTGAAAATCTCTGACTGAAGACAAATCGCTCGAGTGTCAATCGAGGTTTGAAGCAAACGGTTATCTAGCCGCACTCATGATCTGTGATACAGCGAAACAGACCTGTATGCGATTGATTATATATATAGCATTTTGTATGTGAGTATGTACTATATTTATTTCTGCGTATGTATGTATTTATATATATATCATGTTTTACATATGTAAAACTTCAGGTCAAAATAAAATATATCTGTAAAAAGACGAGGTGGTGTAATAGTTAGCAGGCTTGTCTTCCTAGAATCATTGCCATTGAGTAGTAAGTTCGATCCTCACTGGGTACCCCATACTTTCGGTCTTGTGCCACATCTAAGCTGCGCATAGGAAATCACTATATCTGTAAAAAGACAATATGAATTAAGATAAAAAGGAAGAATTTCGTCGTCTGAGAAACAGTTGCTTTCCATCAGAAGACAAAAAGCATCGGCTAACACATTCGTCTTCCTTTCCTCTTTATTTATAGTGGACGGAGAGGTCGGCCTATGAAAATGTGGAATCGGGATGCTGGTGGCAACATCAGTCAGATAAATGGTAAACTGTTAAAGAATTATATATATATAAATCCAGGTTAAGGGGACTCGAGGTTTTACTATTTTGAGTAATCCTGCATATTAAACATTGCCTGATGAAGAGAATCTATCTCGAAACATAGAAATTTCCGTGTCGCAATGTACAATTAATTCATAACTATGTATATATATATATGTATAGTCATCCGCAGACAGATCTGTTTCGCTGTATCACAGCTCATCAGTACGGTTAGACATCCCATTGCTTTTTAACCAGGATCAAAACGCGATCGAATTGGCGTCAGTCGGCGATTCTACCTCTGAGCTATGGGCGCTCGATAGAAGAAGGCAGACTTTTTAGCGTGTACATTATCATTATAGATAGATTTTTTTTCTTAATATCACCCCGAGCAAGGCGGTAACACCACTGCTGCACAGTGGGCTACGTAAG
>JBBBDQ010001075.1:1697500-1705000 GCA_037127315.1 Ascarosepion bandense | reverse complement strand
AAATAACAACATTTCAACTTGCACAAATTGACTCGTGCTTACGTGACACACGGAAAAATACCCTTCACGAAAGCTACCGACGCGTGAAGAGGCGAGACTCTTGAACCCAAACGCAAAGTTTGCTTGTAAACACAAGTAGATTAATGTTTACCAAACTTGTTTTGCTAGAATCATTGCAATGGTGTAATATGTTCGACCCTCACTAGGTGCTCCATACTTTTGGCCTTGTGCCACATCTAAGCTGCGCTTAGAAAATCAACATACTTCCAAAACGGCCTATGAAAACGGAAAGGGCCCTGGACAATTTTTGTTGAGATTTCTTACGTAAAAAAAAAAAAAAAAAAAAAAAGGAGCGCCCGAACTGATGAAAAAAAAATTTTTAAAAATAGAAAAAAAAAAAAATCTATTTTGGTTGTCTTAATCAGATATATCAGTCAGTTAAGTGCCATACATGATACACGCTTGGGCGATCATGTCTCGAAAGAGACATGATTGACTGGACAGAAGATTATCCCGCAGTAGGTTGCCATTGCTTTCTGCGGTAGACTGGTTGCCGACCAAGGCTATTTAACCCATAACTGGAAGGAAGAGACGGATTAGTGAATGCAATGCATTCAGCTGGAATTCGAACTCGGCTCCCCGAGTTCTCGTTCCGAGCCGATATCCAATGCACCACGAAATAATTTAAAAAAACAAGTATTTAGGCAGGAATTCCTTTTTTATGCAAGTTTCGTTGAAGAATTTTTTAATAACATTACACGGCAGCCGACAAGGAAGTTAATCCTTCAGCATTCAGTAAAAGCTTGCTTTACGACAAATATATATATATATATATATATATATATATATATATATATATATGTATGTATGTATGTATGTATGTATGTGTGTGTGTGTGTGTTAATATACATATAAAAGTATAATCTCAAAATGACATTATTATTTCGTT
This sequence comes from Ascarosepion bandense, assembly GCA_037127315.1. Lineage (NCBI taxonomy): Eukaryota > Metazoa > Mollusca > Cephalopoda > Sepiida > Sepiidae > Ascarosepion > Ascarosepion bandense. The sequence goes on along the minus strand of JBBBDQ010001075.1, from coordinate 1,704,051 downwards.
TCAGGCTATTAATGGGTAAATGAATAAAAATAATATATATTATATATGTCTACATATGTAATATGCTTGCATGTATATTAAATACATTCAAAGTATATAAAGTACATATCTGCCTATTTAATATATACACATAACATTTATATATATATATATATATATATATATATATATATATATATGAATACCTGTATACATATAATGTATGTGTGTATATCTATATATGTAAATAGGTCACGCTATTTACATTATTCGGACTATTGTCCTCATCTCTGTTGCCATTTGTACGACGTTTCGGCTGTTGTACTCCCCGGCCTTCTTTGTACAAATGGCAAAAAAGATGAGGACAATAGTCCGAATAATGTAAGTAGTGTAAATGATACCTACTCTCTGAAATATAAACAAATGTACATAGATATTTGTATATATATATATGTGTGTGTGTGTGTGTGTGTGTGTGTGTTTGTACATATATATAATGTATGTTTAATGTGTGAGTATATATATATATATATATATATATATGCGTAACATTTTCATATATATGTATATATATATATAATGAATGTTTATATATATATATATATATATCATTTTGTATGTATATGTGATCTGTATATGTATATCTATATATACAGTATATATGTGTATCTATAATGTGTACGTATGTGTATATAATTATTTAAAGTTTTGGTGTTTTATCATATGTATATATATTATTTATATATATATTCTTATTACACACACACACACACACACATATATATATATATATATATATATATATATATTAGAAAAATTCTAATCGTTGCATGTGTTTGAATTTCATAATTTTTATCATTGCCTCCTTCTATTAATGTCGCACAAAAGCCACCCGTTTTTATGAAATATTTCATTGACCCGTTGAAAAACAGATTTTGCTTTTACTCCAAGGGAATTTAGATTTTCGAAATCAGTAGCGCCTGAAGATGATTCTCACGAGAAATAATAATTTTGCTAGATTACTTCTAACACAATTTTTCTCAAACTTTGAATCGTAAACCTATCTTTATCAACCAATGAAATTGAATAAATAAAAAAATATATATTTCAGCTGGGCGCGGCATAAATACTTCCCACGCTATGGCCAAGGCATTAATAACTACAGTGTTTTCATCTAGTCAGGCTTACCGTTTTGTGAGAGATAATCTGCTGCACCATTTATAAATTCTTCTTCTATATGTCATGTCTTTTAAGAACGTAGGCGACTATGACCTTCCACGTTTCCTTATCCCTGGTAACTCTTAGCACTCTCTCTCCTGTTACCCCACTCAAACTCCGCTCTGCTATCCATCTGCTCAGGCCCTTCAAATATGCCATCTGCTGCTTTCTCCTTCCTCTCTTTCCCTTTATCTGACCTGTGAGTATCAGATTCTCTAAGCCTTCCTTCCTCATCACATGTCCCAGGAACTTTAGTTGTCTTTTCCTGATGCTCAGTATTAATTTTCTTGTCGTTTCCATTCTCTCCAAAAGCTCATCATTGCTCACATGCTCGGTCCATGATATCTGCAGCATCTTTAGGTAGAAGCACATTTCAGTTGCTTCAAGTTTTTTCTTCATCTTTGATGATATTGTCCTGCCATATTGAAGAATAGACATCACATAGCAATCAAGTACTCTTTTCTTTGTTTCTAGTGAAAGTTTCCCGTCTCTTAATACTCTACTCAGCTCCTGGAATGCATCCTTGTGTTTTTGGATCTCAGGAATATAAATGTATAGAAACTGATGTGACCACAAAGTGAGGGGTCAGTTTATATATTGATTGTAATATGGAATTGATCCCCCATTTTATATCCGCAGCATCCTTCTGTAGGACCACATTTCAATTGCTTCAAGTTTTTTCTTCATCTTTGATGATATTGTCCTGCCATATTGAAGAACTGACATCACATAGCAATCCAGTACTCTTTTCTTTGTTTCTAGCGAAATTGTCCTGTCTCTTAATACTCCGCTCAGTTTCTGGACTGCATCCTTGTGCTTTTGAATCTCAGTAATATAAATGTATAGAAACTGCTGTGGTCATAAAGTGAGGGATCAGTTTATATATTGATTGTAATATGGAACTGATCCTCCACTTTATATCCAGTATGCTTCTGTAGAACCACATTTCAGTTGCTTCAAGTTTTTCCTTCACCTTTGATGATATTGTCCAAATATGGACAATATCATCGAAAATGAGGACAAAACTGGAAGCGGCCGAAATGTGGTTCTACAGAAGGATGCTACGGATATCGTGGACTGAGCATGCAAGCAACCAGAAGGTGTTGGAAAGAATGGCAACAAAAAGGAAATTGAGGAAAGAGAGCCTGGAGAACCTGATACCGACTGGTCAGATAGAAGGAAGGAGAGACAGAGGAAGGCAGCGGATAACATATTTGCAGGGTCTGGCCAGGTGGATGATGGAACGGGGGTTGCCAGGAGCAACGGGCTCAAACATACTAAGAGCCACAAGGGATAGGGAGACGTGAAGGACCATGATCGCCTACGTCCTGAAGGGACAGGGCACATAGAAGAAGAAGATGAAGAAGAAGAAGAAGGGAGCCAAGCCTAGGCTTCTATTTTACTGATAGTTTCAGGAAATTGCCATTACACCCAAGGAAACCTCAAAGTACCCAAACAGGAAAACAGAAAAAATATCGGCCATTATATCATATTTAATTTAATGAGTGCTTTTATATAGTTTTTCATATAATGTCTAAAATTTTATGCCCTCCATTTTTTTTACATATACAGTACCAAGTTTTATGAAGAAAATCGGTAGACATTAAAATTTCCATGGCGACTGTCTGGTGTGGGCGACAAAGCGAACCTCGCCGCTGAGCTTGAGAAGGACCTCCAGTCCGTAGTGAACTGGGGTAAGAAATGGCTCGTGAATTTTAATGCTTCCAAAACGAAGCTGCTATCAATTAACCATCATAGACAATCGCTCCTAACTCCCATTAGCATGGAACAGTCTTGCCTCCCTGAAGTCCCAGTCTTTTACAGTGAAACAGATATGGAACCGCAATTTCTACTCTAACAGCTTTTTTTCTCGCACTTCCCGCCTGTGGAATTCCCTTCCATATACTCGCTTCCCCGACAGCTACAATCTCCAGGAGTTTAAGTGTAAGGTCAACAGACACAACTTATCATACTAACTCTCATCCATTCTCTCAAACACTCTTCCCATCTACTTAACCCTCATCCTCGGTATCCTCATCCGTCTCCTTCCGACATTTCCTATAACTAACCATTCTTTCTCATCATTTTCCCCTATGTACCCCCCTGCGCAATAGTGGCAGTGGAATGCCTTACTTGGGGTGAAATGATTAAAAAAAAAACGTTCACAAGAAACTTTATTCCTTTATGCATTTCAGAAGATTTCAAAGCGTTTCAGTGAGCATTCCAGTTTTATTTCTATAATCATATCGCCCCAAGCAAGGCATTTTACTGCCACTGTTGTGCAGGGGGTTACATAGGACGTAAGTTATGACAAAGAATGACAGGTTATCGGGGGTGTCATGAAGTGGGTAACAGAAAAATGAGAATACTGATGAGAGTAGAGTGGACAGAGAAAGGAGCATGAGAGAGAGGATGCAGGTTAATGAGAAAGAAGATGACAATTGACTTTACATTTAAATTCTTGGCGATTGTAGCTGTCGGGGAAGCAAGTAAACGGAAAGGAATTTTACAAGCGGGAAGTGCGAAAAAAGAACGTGTTGGGGTAGAATCTGCGTTTACATTTTATTGATTTCAGAGTAAAAGGGTGGGACCTAGTTGCTAATCTTGTGGCTCAAGTAAATTCATATATAAAGGGCTCCAGTGAGCTAAGTTCATCGGAGCAGACGCTGTGAAAGTATTTATAGAAGAGGCACAGGGAAGCCACATCACGTCGGTGAGAGAGGGACTGCCAAGTCGGTATCGACCACATTACAGATTCTCCATTGTATTTTGTCAAGAACCCCGAGGAGAATAGCAAGGGCACCCGACCAGCTGTGGCAGCAGTATTCAATACACGGGCGTATGGTAGATTTATATATGTGCAGGAAGGGTTCAGACGGGAAAAACTTCCGGGCCCTGCACAGAAAACCAACTTTCATAGCAGCGGATTTAGCAATGGATTCGATGTAGTCATTCCACTTGAGTTCCGCTGAGAGTGTGAAGCCAAGCAGGCGTAGTGTTTTACTCTCAGGGAGGCAAGCCTGTTCCATGCTAATGGAAGGTAGGAACGATTGTCTATGATGGTTAATTGATAACAGCTTCGTTTTGGAAGCATTAAAATTTACGAGCCATTTCGGTGAGAAAGTGACTGTATCCAAGCCGCCAAGTCGGGATCGATCACATTACAGATTCTCCATTGGATTTTGTCGAGGACCCTGAGGTGGATAGCTGGGGCACCCGACCAGATATGACAGCAGTATCCAATGCACGGGCGGATGATAGATTTGTATATGTGCAAGATTGCTTCAGATTAGAAAAAACTTCCTGGCCCTTCACAGAGAACCGACCCTCTTAGCAGCGGATTTTGCTATGGATTCGATATAGTCATTCCCCTTGAGGTCTTTTGTGAGAGTTAACCCGAGGAGGCGCAGTTTTTTACTTTCAGAGAGACTAGCCTAATCCATGCTAATGGGGAGGGACTAGGAGCGATAGTCTGTGGTGGTTAATAGATAGCAGCTTCGTTTTGGAAGCATTAAAATTTACGAGCCATTTCTTACCCCAGTCCGCCACGGATTGGAGATTCTTTTTAAGCTCGGCAGCAAAGTTTGCTTTGTCAGCCTCGGCAGATTTTTGATCGAGGTGAGACCCCTATTTGGGGTCTTTTAGAGCTTATTATAAAAAAAAGAAAACTTCATTGATCTATTTGTTTCTTATGGTTTATCAACCTTTTCAAAGTTATTTAAAGCCGATACATTTTTTGATATCGTAAGGATACTTTTTAAAGGTAATAATGGATTTCTAACTCAACGTCCTAATGTTTAATCCATAGTTAGTAGGAGAAGAGGCAGATTCATGCCTTTTCAGAGGGTATTTACACATAAGTGAATATAACAAAGAATTCCTTGCATTCACTTACGCACAAAAACCCTTGGGAAAGGTATTAATCCATATCTTCCCTCCAGTTATGGGTTAAATAATAGTACAATCTGTACGAAAATGTGTGCCATTCGGCAGGATTCAAACCTGCGACCCCTATCTAGATTTCGTAATAAAAATTTATCGTAAATAATCAGGCCGGTAGATATAAATATATAATACTGTTTAATTAAAAAACAGAATATCTACTTAAATACGAGTATCGATAAAAAATAATGCTCAAACAATTCATTTCAAATTGTCGGTTGCTTATAACCAAGTTTCGTTAAAATTCCGTAATATATATATATATATATCTCCAGGTGAAAGGAACAACCAGTTTTAGAATTCCGACACTTACGTATTTTTTAAGTGCTCAGTACAATATATATCGTAGAGTATAATATACTCATAAATAATTTTTTTTTTATTTAAAATTAATTTAATTTACATTGCGACACGGACATTTCTATGTTTTGAGTCTTTACCTCGTCATCAGGCAATGTTGACTCATTGTTATGAAAATGATTTACATTTGAATGTATAAAACAATAATCTTGTTATTTAAAGTGTTGGTAGGGATGCGGGAAAGCAGAAAAATTTATGCGTGTGTTTAATTTAACAAATCAGAACAAATGTAACAAATGTTTTAATAGACAAAATTTAAATATACAATGGGATCATTATATATTTTTTTAATTATTTTATAAATGAAAACCAATCGTTTTATGATGGTAAATCAAGAAGAAAGGGATTGTCAGTGGTCAGGAATAAAATCAAGACCCTCGCCCTGATTTTTATATGGATATTGTTAAAATAACTAATACTGTTCAGATTTTAACATTCTTCTTCTTCTATGTGCCTTGTCCCTTCATGACGTAGGCGATCATGGATCTCCACGTCTCCCTATCCCTTGTGGCTCTTAGTATGTTTGCTCCTGTTGCTCCTGGCAACGCCCGTTCCGTCATCCACCTGATCAGACCCTGCAAATATGTTATCCGCTGCCTTCCTCTGTCTCTCCTTCCTTCTATCTGTCCAGTCAGTATCAGGTTCTCCAGGCTCTCTTTCCTCATTTAATGTCCCAGGAACTTCAGTTGTCTCTTCCTGATGCTCAGCATCAATTTCATTTTTGTTGCCATTCTTTCTAACACTTCGTCGTTGCTTGTATGCTCAGTCCACGATATCCGTAGCATCCTTCTGTAGAACCACATTTCGGCCGCTTCTAGTTTTGTCCTCATTTTCGATGATATTGTCCAGCATTCACAGCCGTATTGAAGAACTGACATCACGTAGCAGTCTAGCACTCTTTTCTTCGTTTCTATTGAGATTTTCCTGTGTGTTAGTATTTTGCTCATCTTCTGGAACGCGTCCTTTGCCATGCCAATTCGCCTTCGGATCTCCGTGTCGCACTTTCCATCTCCTCTTAGAACACTTCTTAGGTACTTAAATTCCAGTTAAAT
>JBBBDQ010001075.1:1690000-1692500 GCA_037127315.1 Ascarosepion bandense | reverse complement strand
TCATTATGATGAAATACTCTGTCTCTCTCTCAAAATATATATATGTGTGTGTGTGTGTGTGTGTGTTTATATATCTGCATATATTTATATATTATATATTATATACATGTATGTATTGCGTTTGTACAAATAGTTTTAAGAAATGTTCTCCTGTTTTCGTTCAGCAGAACGGATGTATGATTCCAGTTTGTGAAACCAAGCATCCGTCTTGTTGTACGAAAACAAGAGAAAATTACCAAAATTTCTCGAAATAGTCTGTGCGTGATCGTTAGTAAAACTATTTTTTCTATCTATCTCCTTTTCATATCCACTATCAATACTTATCTTATTTTGTTCATTTCTGAATATCTGTGTCTCTTTCTTATATATATATATATATATATATATATATATATATATATATATATATATTACACCCGCTCATTCTTAACAAACACACTCTTCTCAAAATTGTGTTGCACTCAATATCACTTTGATTAAGGTATCAGTCATAAACTAACGTGTAAATATCTCACCACTCCCCTGATAACCCAAGAATAATAAAAATATATATATTCATAAATTTTTAAATCTTGATTTACGATAAGAATGAGATTCAAATATATATATATATATATGAGAATGAGATTCAAATTTATATATATATATATATATAAATATATATATATGTATATATAAGAATGAGATTCAAATATATATATATATATATATATATATAAGAATGAGATTCAAATATATATATATATATATATATATAAGAATGAGATTCAAATATATATATATATATATATATATATATGAGAATGAGATTCAAATATATATATATATATATATATATATATACCTGCGAATAAATCAGTAGCTAAATCTGATTATTTTTTTTCCTAAATAATTAATTCTAAGTGGACAAAACACAAAATATTTGTAAAAATAAATTAAATATTACGAAAATGCATTCATGTATTTCACACGTACCAAATTAAATATAGTAAAGAGGATAATCTTATTTGATTATCCCAGTCCCAGTAATTTATAAATTATTAAAAATGATCTTATCCAGGGCCAGTGCAATGGTTTCGTAACTCTCATTCCCAATCTATGATACGTGGCCCCCAACTCTACTACATTACAATTTTCATAGGGTAGCATTCATATAAATATAACTTTTATTTTAACCTAATTATGTACAATAATGGATCATATGCAATTTCGGTGAATGATTCAACTAAAAAAACTGAAAATAAATACAAATTAGTGTCATCTCGTAATAGATCACTAGATCATTGGACATTATTTGATAAAAACTAGTGAATTTTAAAATAGTAAATTTTAAAATAGTAAATTTTATAGTTTTTATTTTTATTTTTTTTGTTTTTGTGAAAAAGGATGACTCTACACTAGCAAATCAACACAATGTCAACTCAGCACCTAAAAACATTTTTATAACTGAATAAAATTAATTTATTACGGATAATTTAATTTGCTAATATTTTTCTTCAAATAAGGCAACTGAAAAGCCATTATGTAAAGCAGCGGTCGGCAAAATTTTGGAGAGCGAGTGCGAAAAAGCTATGCAGAGTCATGGAGGAGGGCCAAACAACTATGGCTCCAGTGTCATGGAGAAGAACCATGTTATTAAATATGTGTATAAATTTTCTATGTGTTTCAAGAAAGCAAGGATTCAAAATAATTTAATATCTGATGAGAATTTTGTTAAAAATATATTATATTTTAAAAATGAATGTTTCGTAAATCAGTACTGAAAAGAATCCATTAAAAGCGGTTGAAAACACCATTTTATATTCATTTAAAAGTGCCTGCTCGTGAAAGCAATTTCACAGAAAAAGTGAAAGTGAGGGCGTACGCTAATTTTGGAGATTCCTACAAATAACAAAAAGTAAAACATATTCCCCAAGTAAATAGAAACAAGTTTTTAAATTTCGACATAATATATATTCAGACTATCAACTGTCACTTTGGTTTGGTTTACCTATATTTATATCGGGTCCTGAGCAAGATAGCGGGCCGGACAAGATTCACTCGAGGACCGGATCTGTTCCGCAGGCCAGGGGTTGCCGACCGCTGATGTAAAGTATGGACCAGTTTTTTTTTGTTTTTAATTATATTTTATAAAGTAAATCGTAAATTCAAAAAAAATATTTTAGAATATCATTTTAGTTTATTACAAAATAAATGACATTACGATTTATTTTATTATTGTTCTGCCCTTTACGACTACCTAAGATCAGGGCCAGTGTAAGGGTCTCGAGTCCTTACTTAATCTATTATACGAGGCCCCCTTACTCTACCACATCTCAATTTACGTAAGGTAGTATTAGGACGCGTTCTAAAAGTTGGGTAGAGTATTGAGAAACAGGAAACTTTCACTAGAAACAAAGAAGAGATTACTGGATTGCTATGTGATGTCAATTTTTCAATATGGCAGTGAATGCTGGACAATATCATCAAAGACGAAGGAAAAACTTGAAGCAATTAATAT
>JBBBDQ010001075.1:1682500-1685000 GCA_037127315.1 Ascarosepion bandense | reverse complement strand
ATTTCGTAAATTAATTGTCTTTTTATTTTACATTTGTTACATTAAGATATGAAAACAGAGCAGATATGAAGATTACGAAAATTCAGGAATGTATGTGTTTATAAGGCTTAATTCAGCTTTAGCTGCAGATTCCTTCGTGGTCGAGCAGTTATGACACGTCTGATCACTTGACGGTTTTCACAAGGTCTTGGGATCGCAGGTTCAAACCCTGCCAGAAGACGCATATTTTCCTAACAAGATTTCTCGAATATTCAGGCCAATAGATATATGTAAATATACTGTTGAATTATTTTAAAAAATATTTTCTAGTCAAATACGAGTAGCCATTATAAATAGTGTTCAAATAAATAGGATTAAAAATATACTGGAGATAATCCATTTCGTAAAAATACATATATATATATATATATATATATATATATATATATATATATTATGTATATGAGCATATCTGTATATATAGTATACATGTGCATATATCTATATATGTATATGAATAAGTATATTTATGTATATGAATATGTAAATATATATATGTGTGTGTGTGTATAATTATGTATGTATCAATATCTATTTGTGAATTTAGGCAACACATCCTCTTTTAGGCATGTCTGATTAAATAAATTGCTAACACTATGTGTGATTATTTTTCATAAAATCCGTTCCTACTCACGGATAATCTTTCGTGCATTATAATTGAAGATTGTAAGAAATACGCTGTAACTTTAACAGATGATTTTATTTTCCATTTCTCAATGTTCCCAAGTACTTTCAATCTTCTTCAGAAATCATCTTCAGAAGTGTAATTTGTGGTAACAGAAAATAACCACAGAACTGTGTTGCTAAACATTACTGCCATTTTTGCTTTTTGCGTCAAACCATTAAATCTGAAGCAAAAAGAAAAAAAAATGACAGTAATTAACGCGGATGTTCCCTAGGGATCCATTTTTTGTCCTACACTGTTTTTAATTTTCATTAACGACTTTCCTGCTGACACCAGCTCTCAACATGACATCTACGCTGACGACACAGCTCCTATCTTGATTGCAAGGCTGATCAGTTTGACAAGATCAAATGGCAGCTGATGTCAAAGACAACCTCAAGACCGTTTTTAATTGGGCAAATGATAGTTTGTCACTTTTAACGCCTCTAAAACTAAACTTCTCTTCATTAATCATCTGAGAAACCTCTCTGTGCCTTCCATCAGCACGGCTGATACTAACCTCCAGGAAAGTATATATATATATATATATATATATATATATATATATATATACAACTATTAGCAATTGATTTTAAAAACGCGTCGTGACACCATCTTCTAAATTTGTACTACCCTTAAAATGACTGAAAAAAATCGGAAATTTGGACCTTATTATTTTTCTTTTTTTTCCGAAATAAACTTTGGGCAATTCTTGACGGAATTTTCTTTTCGTTTTAGAAACAGTGATGGTCTTTATTAATTTGTGTTTTACGGCTTATCAGCCCTTTGTGGGTTGTTTAAAGAAACATTCTTTTTTGTTTTTGCATGTGACTCTTGATTGTTAGTATAATTCATTTTTTTCTTTTTGCAAGTGACCATTAAATTAACATTTTTCTTTAGAATAACAAGATTATTTTAGATACAACTCCTACTATTTAATCCAAAGTTAGAGGTAGAGGAGATATTGTGCATCAGCGATTGTGACGAATTCGACTGCAATTTGAACTCACCCCTTCGATTCCTCTTTCTGAGCCGCTATCCATTACCCCACCTTTGATGCTGATTTTCTAAGCGCCGCTTAGATGTAGCACAAGGCCGAAAGTATGAGGTACCCACTGAGCATCGAACTCACTACTCAGTTGCAATAGGTTCTAACGAGACAAGCTTGCTAACCATTGCACGACGTCGAGGTGTCCAACATCACCCGTGATGGACAGTGATTTCAAGCTACAGGGTAACCCCACCCACAAAATAAAACATAAACCTTGATAGATTTACACTTCAGTTTGTGTACGATCGTTTCCCAAAGTTTTTAGTTAAATTGGTCGCTTTGCATAAAAATCACGATCTTTCTAAAATATGCCCCAAATAGGCTCAGAGGCGTTGGAGGCAAACTAGCAAATGTCACATAAATTCTTACTGTGATTGTAAATATATTTGAGATATCTCCCCACAAATAAAAATCCCGATGTGAGGGGTTTCATGTCCGGTGAGTGCGGTGCCCACTCAACGTCACACTTCCTGCTGATCAGTCTCTCCTGAAATCGTTCTTTCAACGAAGTTAGGGAGTCATTTGATGTGTGTGTGTGTGTGTGTGTGTGTGTGGCGGGATGGCCTCATCCTGCTGGAACCACTGTTCATCTCAATCTATCAATTAGCATCGATCCAGTGATTAACAGCTTTATTTAAAAAAATTGGAGGTTCTGTATTTTTTTGGGTGCCGGGGGGACCATCCTGTATGTAACAATTTCTATACTAACAAATCCAAACCACCTGATGATGGCTTCAGAAAATCGA